>OY757021.1:70131925-70374425 GCA_963580285.1 Lucinisca nassula | reverse complement strand
GGTTAAAAAAGAAATCCCAGCATGCAGAGCATTAAACTATCTCAAGGCCAGACCATGGAATGGTGCAAGCTTACCAGAGATTTAGTTTCTTAACCCTTGTCCTGCTGAATATTCATATATGCCACACCCACTACCGATTATCAACCAATCAGATTACTTGATGCAAATTATTGCAACAAATTCACAACCTGAATGGCAAACAATATAGATCCTGATCAGATTGCTTCGTCAGAAGCCATCTGATCTGGATCTACATTGTTTCAAAGATAAGGCATATCCGGGATTAGCAGGACAAGGGTTAATACCAAACATATAAGAACCCTAGCTCATCTAACCCTCACTTTCAAGGGCCTTTGACCACATTCAAGGGATTTTGGCATGCCCTCGAATCATTCCTTGTCTGAGCTCCAGATCAGACAGCGTAAGAAGGATAACCAAGGGATAATTTTCTTTACTTCTCCTGGCAAAAAATATATTGAGGTACTCAAGTCCTTGAAATGTTGTGTGTACTTTTTAAAACTGCCCAAATTATTGCAAACTATTTAACCCTTGTCCTGCTGAACCCGGATATGCCTTTTCTTTGAAACAATGTAGATCCAGATCAGATGGCTTCTGAAGAAGCCATCTGATCAGGATCTACATTGTTTGTTATTCAGGTTGTGAATTTGTTGCAATAATTTGCATCAAGTAATCTGATTGGTTGATAATCGGTAGTGGGTGTGGCATATATGAATATTCATCAGGACAAGGGTTAACATATTTTGTGGTCACTTGTTAAAATCACCATAATGAGCCATTCTAATAAGCATCAACACAATATTTTTTAATGTTCTGGATACTTGCAAGGACCACTTCATCCAGGTATCCATTCAACATGTTTCTATATATTGTGGATACCTGCTAGGATCACCTCAATTAGATTTTTCTACCAAGTTTTAACAATACTGCTTCTTGAAAAATGTGGAAAATTATCCTTAAAAATAATCCCTCCTACTCCTCCAAAATTGGAGTATCATGAGAGCAGAACTTTCTTAGTCTTAGTGTTTGTCATAAGATTTCTCTGTCGAAGTCGCCGCACTGCCTCTCGTAAATGTTTTGGTTGTAATGGTCCACTGTCTCCCCACTGGTCTAGCACATCAAGAGCTGAAGACAAAAATATCAAAACTAGAGCTGTCAGTGAAACTGACTAGGGCCCCGGCAGCGCTATCAGAGGAGTAGGAAAATGTTGATGTTAAAAAAGACGTTTTTTTTTTCCTTTCACCTCTAAGTATGACCTTGACCTTTGAGGTACGGACCTGGGTCTTGCGCGTGACACACTGTCACATTATGGTTAATATTTCTGCTAAGTAATATTTAAATCCATCCAGGTATAAGAAAGTTATAGATTGGACACAATGAAAAAGACGCTTTTTTGACCTTTTATCTCTAAGTATGACCTTGACCTTTGAGGTACGGCTGTGGGTCTTGCGTGTGACACTTCGTCACATTATGGTTAACATTTCTGCCAAGTAATATTTAAATCCATCCAGGAATAATAACAAAGTTATTAATTGGACACAGGAAAGACCCTTTTTTGACCTTTAACCTCTAAGTATGACCTTGACCTTTGAGGTACGGACCTGAGTCTTGCGCGCAACACTCCATCACATTATGGTTAACATTTCTGCCAAGTAATATTTAAATCCATCCAGGAATAAGAAAGTTATGGAGGATAAAAAAATTTGTGGACAGACGGACAGACAGACAGACAGACAGACGGACGGACAGAATGATGCCAAGTAATATTTAAATCCATCCAGGAATAATAAAAAGTTATGGAGGATAAAAAAATTTGTGGACGGACAGACGGACAGACGGACGGACAGACAGACAGACGGACGGACAGAGTGATTACTATAGGGCACCCACACTTTCAGTGCGGGGCCCTAATTACTATGAATACATGTAGTGGTACTCTGGCTTGATACAAAGTTAGCATGTCATATTCTGTTAATTACATATCTAGGATCGGTTAGTTTCATCCTATTGTATTACTTGAAATGAAACAAAAGGGTTGAGCCACAAGTTCTCACATTAGTTATAGCCCTTCCCCTATTGGACTGGTTGTTCAAAGCTTAACCCTTGTTCTGCTAAGCCCGGGTATGTCTTATCTTTCAAACAATGAAGATCCAGATCAGATGGCTTCTGAAGAAGCCATCTGATCAGGATCTACATTGTTTGTCATTCAGTTTATGAATTTGTTGCAATAATTTGCATCAAGTAATCTGATTGGTTGACAATCGGTAGTTGGTGTGGCATATATGAATATTCAGCAGGACAAGGGTTAAGATGCAGTTCTATATCAGATATTGTATTTGCTAGAACAGTTGCTATTTTTACCATTAACAAGTTCTTTAAGCTAATGAGACTTTGAACAACTGGACCCTGGCGTTGCATTTTATGAGGAATGACGACTTTGGATAATTTTCAACCAGCTCTGAGACAACTGTTTGTCAATCCACCCTAAGTAAGTAATATTGCCATGCCTACATTGCTGTTGTCCATGTGACTATCACCGACCAATGAAGTCAAACCCTGTACAAAATAATGGTACTGTTTAACAGACAGAGCAAAATGAAAATAAAGGAACCACAAGCTTGAATACCGGAAAGTGCTTTCAGTACTGAATTGACTCATCACGAAAACAGGGCTATATAATTTTGACCCCCTCGAACACCACTTTTTTTAGTAAAACTGAGGTTTGCAGGGGTAAACTTTATTTTTCTTATTTCTGCTCTGAGATATAGATTGTTGGTACTCGTTAGAACCGCCTCGACGAGGCGGTTCTAACGAGTACCCACAATCTATATTTTGAGTAGAAATAAGAAAAATATCACAATTTTTCATCTGAAAATTTTCATTTTTTCGGCGATAAATGTGTCAATGTATTTGTATAGGCGTGTTTTCGTAATGTAACCTTTATATGCCTAAGGTCCCAAATAAGCACATTTGCAAACAGCATAGACCCTGATTGGATGCAGGAGAAGATGTTATCTGATCAGGGTCTACACTTGCTGGTTGAAGTATGGTATAGGAATGAATTTAAGGGTTAAACAAAATAGCTAAAGTCCAAGTTCTAGCCATTGAACCATCAGATTCAGCCCCCGCCCATCGGGGCTTGAAGAAATAGATGGACTGCATGATGCTTTCACGCAGAGCTGAAACCGACTCACACAAGAGTACTGGTATTCCGCTTAGAGGATCTAAGCCTGCCCAGGCAAAGCGGTGTGAGTTGGACCGTTCATGCATATAAACCTTATTGGTTTCATAGGGCGGCAGGGCTTGAGATGTCATTTCATCTCAATGTCGGTTAAAAGCCCCACAAAATTGAAGCAACATCTCCAAAATGACCTTCACAGTGTTGACATGGACATTAAACCTTAAATCAAACAAACAAAACCATCAGATTAAAACTGGGGAAAAATTTCAAGACTTCATGCTTCATTTTCTGCAATCTCATTCTCACTGAAGAACATGTCTACGCTTAACCCTTACCCAGCTGCATGTTTTAATAAGCACTAGGGCTGACTATCGAGGCCAATTTTGACTATCGTGATAGTATTGCTATCGTAGGAACTACAATAACGATACTATCACTATTGCAGCATACTATCACGATACTATCATGATACTATCGGGTACTGTTATAAATTATTCATAGGTATTATGGCACTCACATAAAAATGGCTAAGAGGAAAATTGCAATGGCCTAAAATTGTATGTTTATTGTGTGTTTTAATATCAGCATTCATTCCCTCGGGGCTATTCCAGAAAATAAAAAGAACATCATGAGGAGACGGCTCTTTATATATCCCCACCACCTACAGAAGGACCTATCGCCTAAAAATAGCTTGCTGCTTCCAGTATATATTCCTATCATAGCTTTAATACCTATGCACATACACCTTTGCAGTGTTTGAGATTTTCTGCTTATGGAAACTGTCACATGCTGATCGTTCTTCGATTGTTTGATGTTTGCCGCCTGTGGTAAATTAATCTGTGTACTCAGTTAATAAGGTAACTTGATCATTGCATAGTACATGTATTACGTAATCAGAGCACGAAATTTTAGCACCTCTTTAAGGGCGACGTGAATCTAACAAACTGCATTAAAACTTGAATTTACATATTTTTTATTTGAACTTAGCATCAAAAGCTAGACTACCAAAATAGGAGTAAAGCAATGATCAAGTCGGTGTTTTCATTTAGCAATACGCACAGGGCTCAACCTGGGCACTCTGACTCTGTGGACATTGCACACCAGACAGCTAAGCAGCAATAGTAATACAAAGTTTTTATGTAATGAAATTGGGCCGTTTTGACCTGTTATTTTTTTTCTGGAATATCCCTCAAGATATAATAATAGAAAGACAACCAAAAATAAAATAAGAAAGACAACCGAAAAAGAAAAACGCAAAATTGTCCACCATTCACCTTAAGAAAGAACTTGATAGACGGAGACCTAAGGCCTCGTGCTGGACACTTTTTTTTTTCCTGCACAATGACGACAGGAAAATAAATCAGCTTAAATGTTCCCCACAGAGTTCTAGAAATTTTTAAATCCCAATCGGTCCGGCCAGCACACTGATGACACCATCAGTGATGCATTTGTGCATAATTATCAATTAATCTGAGTCTAACATGTACGCACACGCGCATTCTGTGCATTTCTCGAGAAGTATTTCTAATGAGACCACGAAAGGGCGGTTTAACAGTCTGGTCCTAATACTCATTAGCTGTTGTGTTTGTCAGACGCAAAAAGAGTCACATATACAACAAGTTAAACTGCATTATACCGTCGTTTATTATACATTTGCCTATGTGAATGAGTCAGCACATAGCAAAAACAAACATTTCTTCATACAAAAGATCAGCATGTGCATCTTGCAAATGTCTTCAAAACTGAAAAGGGAAATGCCGTTTGTCCCAGAAGCAATACTACGGAAGGCTAATACAAACAGCAAACATTTATATATGACTTTGCAGGCTGATCCGAGCCTTCAGATGTTGCACAGGTTTTACTGTCATGTTTTAAAAAAAAGTTGCATGCAACAACTGTGTGAGCAAACTATCATTGATGTTTTATTGAAAAACGCGGGAAAATTTCTAACTGCCTCAACTGCACGTGCAAAATGGACGGCAGGAAATTCATCGCCGCAAGAAATTCACTACGATACACATGAGCGAACAGCGAAGACTCAGATCATCATGCACATATGTGAAGGCTTATCAGTCAGTCCTGATTACAGCTGTATGGATATACTAAGCAAAAATACTTGCGTCAATACACAACAGTACGGGTATATTTTCAAAGTCTATTCAAGAAAAAAAAACTATCGAAACTATCGATAGTTGAATGAACTATCGGCGATAGTTATCGATAGTCCAAAGTACTATCGATGCATTGCTATCGAGGCAGTCCCTATCGCGATGCATCGAACTATCGATGCATCGTTACACCCCTAATAAGCACACCCATTTCTGACTATCAGCCAATCGGGTTACAGGATTCAATATTCTTTTTTTTTCAAATTCACAAGCTGAATGGCAAACAGTGTAGATCCAGATCAGATGGCTTCTGAAGAAGCCATCTGATCTGGATCTACACTGTTTGCAAACTTGAACAGAGCAGAAGGATTAAAGCTAAGAAAAGAGGTAAGGGGGACAAAATATATTTAGAATTATAGTTGACTCCCCTGAAACGGGAGCATTTATCCAAAAGTTTGAAATTGCTCCATCATTGTGGTCTTATCCCTTATCCTGCTGAACATGACAACCACTGCCTTTGCAAACAGTGCAATCTGAACACGATCTAGACTGTTTGCTATGCAGTTTGTGAACTGAACAATTGCATTATATCAGGTAATCTGACAGTTGGTTGGTTGATTTGAGGTTTAACATCCCCGTCAACACTGTAAAGGTCATTTTGGAGACGTTGCTTCCAATTGTGTGGGACTTTTACCCGACATTGAGATGAAATGAGTCGCCCAATGAAACCAATAGGGTTTATTAGCATGGACGGTCCACCTCGCACCGCGGTTCCTGGACAGGCTTAGATCCTCTAAGCGGTTTACCAGTACTAGTGTGCGGGCCGGATTCAGCTCTGCGTGGAAGCATCATGCAGCCCATATATTTCTTCAAGCCCCTATGGGCGGGGGCCGTAGTAGTAATTTGACAGACTGACAGTCAGTGATTGGTGTGGCTAAATCAATTTATTCAGCAGGATAAGGGCTAAAGGCAGGGTAATTAGGATAATTTTGAAATTTTTTTTTTTTATTTCCCCATAAAAACATATGCTGTGGGTACTTGTTAGAATCACCTCAATGACGTGTTCCTAACAAGTACAGTCGAACTTCGGTGGCTCGAACCCCTTTGGGACCATGGGAATTTGTTCAAGACAGCTGTAGTTCGCCACTATTGCATACTTCCAGAAAACATAACGGGGGTACTTTTGGACATCTTTTCGGTGTTCTGTAACACAAATGTATGCTGTGTGTACTCATTAGAATCGCCTCATTGAGGCGATTCTAATGAGTACACACAGCATACATTTGCAAGATAATAGTCGAAAACCTCCATAATTATCCCACACTTTTTCTTATGCAGAGGAATTCCCTAGGGTCTCAAAAAACGGGTTCGACTCAGCCATGGTAAACGAGCCATCGGTGGTCGAGCCATCGAGGTTCTACTGTACAAAGAACATAAAATTCTGAGAAAAAAATTCCTACTTATCCTTATTTCTCCTCCTAGCCTCAGTTGCTCAGTGGCATGCGTGGCTGACTGGTAATCAGGATGTCTTTGTATTGTATTTGTATTTTAGTTTAATGGCCCAGTCAACACTATTTTAGGCCATTTTTTGCGCTGGTCAGTTTACCTATCCACAACTTTCCTGGGTAGACTTATACATAAGCAGTTAACCAGTACAGTGCTCATTCTTTCGCCAGAAACTGACAATTGCCCTTCTTGAATCAGCGGAAGGGAGAGAATAATCGTAGAAAAGATTTCATGATCAATCTCCACGAAAGAATGTTGCCGACCCCGGCAGGTATCGAACCTGCGTCCTCCTGATCACCAGTCAGATGTGCATCCTAATGAGCTACCGAGGCCGGCTCTAATCAGGAGGTCAACGATTTGATTCCTGCCAGGTAAGCAACATGCTTTTGGGGAGACTGACCATAAAATTGTTTCTACAGCCATTCTCTCCCTTTTGCTCATTTAACCCTTCTCTTGCTGAATATTCAGTTAAGCCACACCCATTTCTGATTTTGAACAAATCAGATTACTTGATGTAATTTATTCCTACAAATTCATAAATTGACTGTCAAACAGTGTAGATCCTGATCAGATGGCTTCTTCAGAAGCCATCTGATCTGGATCTACACTGTTTCCAAAGATAGGGGTTGTCGTGAACAGCAGGATAAGAGTTAATAAAGAGTTTTCAGTTTCTGGTGATAGAATGTTTTTGTTTGTTTGATTTGATGTTTAACGTCCCCGTCAACACTGTGAAGGTCATTTTGGAGATGTTGCTTCCAATTTTGTGGGACTTTAACTCAACAATGAGATGAAATAACATCTCAAGCCCTGTCGCCCAATGAAACCAATATGGTTTATAAGCATGGACGGGCCGACTCGCACCGCTTTACCTGGGTAGGCTTAGATCCTCTAAGCTGTTTATCAGTACTCTTGTGCGGGTCCGTTTCAGCTCTGCGTGGAAGCATCATGCAGCCCATATATTTCTTCAAGCCCTGATGGGCGGGGGCCGGGGTGATAGAATGTGAACTTGCCCAGGAAAAGTGGCATATTTTGGATGTGTATGTTGAGTGTACTCATTATGATTGCCTCAATGAGGCGATTCTACTGATGATGATGATGATGATTTCGTGTTTAACGACGCGTCAACCCTCTTTGTGGGTCATAAGCGTCAAACGGTTAATGGTTAAACGGCATGAACAATTATGATGATATTAAAAGTAAAAAGTCAGAATGACGATGTATAAAAATCTGAAACAGTTAAATCTTATGAAAAAGTCCAACTTCTTTTAAGAATAAAATAATATTATCAACAGGTACATCTCGAAACAGTTGTTGCAAAGTGTCAGCTTTGAAATATAAAATACGTGAGGGTGAAAAGTCAACACAGTCAATTAAGATATGTTTCACAGTGAATGGCTGATCACAACCTACACAAGAAGGCTGATCATCACCATTAAAAATATAAGAATGAGTAACTCTAGTATGGCCGATGCGCAGTCGTGTTAATACTACGTCCTCTTTTCTGGAAAACTGTGGAGGAGAGCATTTTGTACTAACGACAGGTTTAATGGCATGGAGTTTGTTATTTATTGCACGGTCCCATTCGCCTTGCCATTCCGACAAGATGTATCTGTTGATAAATGGTTTAAAATTATTAAAGGGAATTTTAAAAACAGATGGATCAAGATTGAGCGATTCCTTTGCTTTCTTGTCAGCATATTCATTGCCGACAATGCCAATATGGCTCGGAAGCCAACAAAACAAGGTTTGGTGTGTTTTAGAAATTTCATGATGTTTTTCGATCAATTTTTGAATTTGAGGATTTTTAGATGATGAATGGTCTAAAGCCTTAAGCACAGAAAGTGAATCAGAAAATATAATTGCTTTTTGAATTATTGAAGAACTGATAAAATCTAAAGCTAGGTCTATTGCTTTGGCTTCAGCTGTAAAAATAGATGAACCATCTGGAAGGCGCATGGTTTTGTGCGTATCTTTAGAAACAAACGCACAACCAACTTTATCTCCTTCTTTGGAACCATCAGTATAGACTTGCTGGTATTCATTGTAACGTGACTGCAGTACCTGGAAGTTTTGTTTGAGAAGTATCGGATTTGATTCGGATTTTTTGCCATCATGCAAGTCGAACAGAATAGAAGGTTGTTTAATACACCAAGATGGAACTTCGGCGGTTTCATGTTTTTGAATATTTTTAAGGTCGATGCCTGAATTTTCTAGCAGTGGTAAAATTCGTAATCCAAAAGGTTTGATTGCTGTGGGTTTAGTTTCATACTTATCTATAAATTGAGGTGGAAATGAAATTTTGGATGCCGGGTTAGATGGATTAGCAGCAATTCTAATAGCATACTGAAGAGAAAGTTTCTCTCTGCGCGAAGTTAAAGATGGTTCACCTGCTTCTACATAAAGGCTTAATACGGGAGAAGTACGAAAGGCTCCCATAGCCAGACGAAGGCCTTGGTGATGGATAGTATCCAATGATTTTAAATAGGACTTTCTGGCAGAACCATAAACAACAGACCCATAATCTAATTTAGATCTTATTAAAGACCGGTAAAGATGTAATAAAGTATACCGATCTGCTCCCCAACTTGTATGTGCTAAAACTTTCAAAAGATTCAAAGCTTTTAAGCATTTCGCCTTAAGATATTTAATATGGGGAATAAAAGATAACTTTTGATCAAATATGACCCCAAGAAATTTGGCTTCTTCAACAACAGGAATTTGTGATCCGTATAAAAACAAGGAAGGATGTTCGTGTTTCTTCCGTAGTTTACAAAAATGAACACACTGCGTTTTCGACTTGGAGAACTCGAAACCATTTTTATCAGTCCATTCTTCTATTCGTTTTAAATTTTGTTGCAACTTTCGTTCAATTGTTTTCATATTTTTTGAACGGTAACATATACAGAAATCGTCAACATACAAGGAACAATCAGTTTTGTCGTCCAAACATTGTACAATATTGTTTATTTTGATGTTAAATAGCGTAGTTGAAAGAATACTACCCTGTGGGACACCCTGTTCTTGATCATAGAAATCTGACAGGGTAGACCCCACTCGCACCTGAAACATGCGCTCCCCTAAAAAGCTTTCAATAAAACTGGGAAGTTTTCCTCTTAAGCCAATGTTATGGAGATCTTTCAATATACCATAACGCCATGTTGTATCATATGCTTTCTCCAAGTCGAAAAAGACAGCTACTACGTGTTCTTTGTTAATAAAAGCATCTCGTATAAATGTTTCTAGTCTTATTAAATTGTCATTGGTACTGCGTTCCGAACGAAAACCCGATTGATATTCTGAAATGAGGTTGTTGGACTCTAAGTACCAGACTAATCTCTTGTTTATCATTCTCTCCAATGTTTTACACAAACAACTTGTCAAAGCTATCGGACGATAATTTGTAGGTTCTGCATGATCTTTCCCTGGTTTCGGAATTGGTACAACTGTAGCTACACGCCAGCTCTCAGGACAGACCCCCGTTTCCCAAATATTATTAAAGATATCTAAAAGTGTTGTAAGAGAACTTTTTGGCAGATGCTTAAGCATCTGATAATGAATTTCATCGGGGCCGGTTGCCGTATCATGTGATTTTTCAATGGCTTCAACGAGTTCGGATAGGTTAAAAGGTGTGTTGTATTCTTCGTGATTAAGGGATTTGAAGTTAAGATTTCTTTTCTCTTGGTCCTTTTTGAAATTTCTAAAAGTGTCAGAATAATTACGCGATGATGAATTTCTCAAGAATGTGTGACCAAGAGTATCTGAAATATCTTTTTTTGTTGAAGCTATTGTGTCAAATTCAGTATTTAAATGTGTAAAACTAGAGGACTTTGTTTTTCCTGAAATTTTTCGTACCATATCCCAAACCTTTTTAATGGGGGTTTTGCAGTTCAATTTGGAGACATATTCTCTCCATGACTTTCGTTTGGAAGCTCGGATTGTTCGCCGAGCTTTAGCTCTAAAAACTTTAACGTCGTTTAGCTTTTCTGAAGTGGGACTTTTGCAGAACTTATTTAGAGCCTGTTTGCGCTTTTGAATAGCTTCTTTACAGTCATTATTAAACCAAGGCTTGCTTTTCTTGGTATTTGTGGAGGTCTTTGGAATGCATTGTTCTGATATATTAATAAGTTTATCTGTGAAATCAGAAACAATGTCAGATGATTCATTTAAGTGACCAACTGATAACTCTTCTTCACATAAATTTCGGAATAATTCCCAGTCGGCTTTATTCATTTTCCATTTCTGGCTACAGTCCTCATCTTGTTCGTTTACGCTCTCAATTATAACAGGGAAGTTATCACTTCCGCACTGATCATCATGAACAGAACAGTCATAGTCCAAGAAGAGAGATGGGTGACACAAAGAGAGATCTAAAGAAGACAAATGACCTGTCGCTGGGTGAAGGTAAGTATAAGATTTATCATTCATCAAGCAAAGATCGCTCTTTGCAATAAAATCTTCAACAAGTGCTCCTCTGTTATTGATATCTTTACAGCCCCATAGAATATTGTGACCATTGAAGTCGCCAACTAAAAGATATGGGGATGGAAGCTGACTCAGCAATGAGTCAAGATGTTCGGGCTTTAAAGAAAATGAGGGTGGAATATATAAAGAGCATATTGTAGTTTCTTTATCCAGAGAAACCGACACTGCTACAGCTTGTAGGTCTGTTTTTAATTTGATCTCTCTTTGTGGTAAACATGATTTAACAAGAATTGAACTGCCACCAGATGGTTTGTTACCATCAGAATAGATATAGTTGTATGTATTGAAACCCCTGACATCAAGGTTGTCATCAGTTTTTAAAAAAGTTTCTTGCAAACAAAAAACCGACGGGTTTAATAACGAAAGAAGTAATAAGAGTTCATTATAATTTGATTTAAGACCTCGACAATTCCATTGTATTATTTTGTGTTTTAAATCCATTATTTGAAGAGATTAAGACTAGAAACTATATTGGAGCTGCAATTGGTGATATAGATCTGCTACCACCAGCTCGTGGTGTTGCTGACCTCGATCTGTTATTGCCACTTGGTGATGATGGAGTTTCAGCGAACTCCATATCACTGTCACTCAAAGATCCGAATCTGTTCTGGAATCTTATATTGTCTCTTTCCATTTTACGTTGTCTGTCTGTTTTTGAGACAATTGTTTTTTTCGGATCTTCCGATCCTTTATTAGTTCGACCCGAGTCGAGTTTCTCTTTTGCATGTGGCGCTGGTTTCGGTACGGTCGCTGTCGACCGATCCGAAGCAACCTGGATTGCGCCATTTGATAATTTGGTTGAACTTTGTGGTGCTGGAGTGGATTTACTCCATGCACCAGATTTTTTCAGTTCAGCTATGCATGATTCAACAGTCTGCGTTGCGGAGGTAGAAACTTGTACACCAGCACCCTTTGTGATGCTGGCGTAACTGGTCGTTGGTGTTGTGTATCGCTCGTCAACAATTTTCCGTGCTTCTGGGAATGTTAACCCCCTTTGGTATTTGACAGTAAGTATTTCTTTTTCTTTTTTCCATGCCGGACAATCTCGAGAGAAAACAGCATGCTTGCCACCACAATTGACGCATTTGGCCTCATTCTTACAGTTTTGATGGTTATCGACATGCTTTTCTTCACCACAATTTGGACAGAGTTGCTTCTTCTGACATCTGCTTTCGTGGTGGCCAAAAACCTGACATGAGTAACATCTGAGAGGGTTTGGTATATACACCTCTACGTTAACTGAAAGGTAAGCTACTTTGATTTTCTTGGGCAGAACTGGTGTATTGAAAGTCAACACGTAAGTACCTGTTGGCTTCAATACACCACCTCTACGAACTTGGATGTTACGTACGCCAATGACGCCCTCAGATCTCAAGTTGTCAATGATCTCTGCATCAGTACAAGGACGCCGCTCTGGGCTGCGGATGACACCTTTACATGAATTAAGTGTGTTGTGCAGAGAAACTTTGACCTTGAGATCGAAGAGCTTTGTGGTACCAAGCAGGCTTTTCACCTGCTGCTCTCTCTCGACTTCTAATAAAAGGTCACCTGACTTAAGCTTTTTTATGCTTTTGGGATGTCCGGCAATGGACACTATGCTTTTTTCTATCACGAATGGTGATAAACTGGACACAGTGCGTGCATCGTCACTGGAGGTCATTACCAAGAAACGTGGAAAATTGGTTGACTTTGGTGCTGCAGACTGCTGACTAGACTGTTGAGTAGAATGCTGAGACTGCTGACTTGACTGTTGACTGGGTTCATCCGTTCCGGATGAATCCTCGTCTTTTTTACGTTTAGCTGCGTTGCGGTTATGTTTTTTTCCATGAGGCATAAGGAAAAATTTTTAGTTTCGTCCCAAGTGCTCTCCGCCCTCCGTGGAGCCCTACAAGGGAACACCATAATGGAGTGGTTATCCAACTCGCAGGTGTTAGAGATACACGTGAGATATACTCGTATAAACAAAATGCCTACACGATTGATCCGTTTAGCCACCGCCTTCTAGAGATAAAAAGACAGAAAAGGGTAAGGTAAATGGGCATATGGTTGGTATCAGGAAAGATACAAAAAGAGTTGAAGAGAAAGCAAAGCGGTATCTCTAGGGCTCGGCGCGACCAGCAGATTGACCGTGCCGGACCGCACGGCCACCCGTCTACACCGAAAAGCCAGGCCAAAGAGGCGTGTTGGGTACCTGAAGCACCGCCACCTCAGGTAACCCTCAACCTCCAGGATCCCTTCTTCCAGCTTACAGGACACCACCCACGGCAAACGGGTGGTACTTCCTTTAGCTCTTCCCAGTGGGCACAGAGACCACAGCGGCAATGTGCCCAGTGGGAATTGAGCCCCCAGGGCCACGGCAAGGCAGGAAGTCTAATACCTGGGGGCGCGATTCTACTGAGTACGATATATGAGCCTGTCCTGGAAAAGTGTGGTTAGGTAAACTAGATGGCTAAATATGACATAAAGTGTTGAATGGGCCATAAAACTCCAAAACAAAGCTCATTACTCCTTCTCATCTGGAGCTAAGGTGGTATACCTTCTTCCACGACTTCACCAACAAAAACTTTGGCAATACCAGCCATCGCTATGACAACATTCGGTGATACTGTAGTACCAGTAATGGACTGCATCAGCTGCAAAACACACAAATATAGCAAGAGATAAGGTGGGTATTTTTTGTGATAATCGAAGGATAGTTTTCCTTATTTCTCCATAAAAACCTATGTTGTGGGTATTCATTAGAACCGCCTCCCCAAGGCGGTTCTAATGAATACCCACAACATAGGTTTTAAGGGGAATTGCCAAGACTATCTTTCAGTTATCACAAAATACGAGCCTTGTCTGTTGCTATGACAAATACAGTAAAATAAATGATGGTTTAAATGATGAGTTGACTATTTTGGCTGATTGGAGCTCGTTCTTGACTTCCCCCCTATCGAGGTTTGAAGAAATAGATGGTTGCATGATGCTTCCATGCAGAGCTGAAATCGACAACACAGGAGTACTGGTAAACTGCTTAGAGGATCTAAGCTTGCCCAGGTAAAGCTGTGCGAGTCCATGCTTATAAACATTGGTTTTGTTGGGCAACAGGATTTGAGATGAAATTTCATCTCAATCCCACAAAATTGGAAGCAACGTCTCCAAAATGACCTATTGTGTTGGCAGGGACGTTAAACCTCAAATCAAACACACAAACAAATCAGCTCTAGATAATGAGCCTCTGTGGTCTAGTGGGACTCTTAATCCTTAGGTCTCTCACAGCTTTGGTTCAAGCCTTGTTCAGGCCCCATGTGAGACACCAAGTTCTGCAATGGAAGGCCAGTGGCTTTTCTCTGGTACTCCAGTTTTTGCCCACCTCTGATTAATGATTAGCTCAAAATAAGCGAAATACTCTGGAAAGGGCCATAAACCAAAACCCCAAAAAACTCCAGATAGCAATACACATGTATTGAGGGAAATTTAGGTAGACTTTTTCATATTTTATCTTGAATATGAATGTTGTGTGTACTCATTAGAAATGCCTCGATGAGGCAATTTTAATCAGTACACACTACAGACCTATATTGTGAGCCTCGATAGCGCAGTGGTTAGCGCGTTCGACTCATGATCGAGAGGTTGTGCGTTCGAATCCGGCCACCGGTATCGAGGTGTGTCCTTGGGCAAGACACGTAATGACACTGCCCCACTCCACCCAGGTGTAAATGGGTAGCAGTGGTGTAAAAGCCACTGCCTCTCTCCCTCGCGCGCGTGAAAACACCCGGAATGAGTGTTCGAGAGCGATTCAATAAGCTTGAAGCTTTCATCGCAATCGAACTAAAATAAATTAGTATAAACTAAACTAGACCTATACTGATTATAACATTGAAAAGATATCAGTAAGTCATGCCCATTATGACTCATTATCTGGCATTATGATACACCCACAGCATAGCCCCAGATATAGAGAATACCAGATTTGTGTCTTTTTACATCAAGTTTATCAGGCAAGGCTTCGAAAATGCATGTAGAATCGCGAGGCTTGCCGAGCGATTCTACATGCGTTCTCGAAGCCGAGCCTGATAAACTTGATATCAAACGATACGAATCTGGTTTTCTATTTATCAGTTTATCTCCTTGTGCACTTTTTTAAATATACTATTTACGATCAATAATCGATTTCCTCAGTGCATCCCAAAATTCCGGTGCGCAATAATCGGTCAATATATTAAGTACCAGCTGACCGTAATTTTTCCTATGATATTTTTGTTCATGCATTTTTTCCAATAACATCTTTGCCAAATTTTCCAGTAGTCCAGGTCATTGTTAAAAATGCAATGTCATGTGACCTGATAAAGCTCACTTGACTAGAGATAACATAGCTTTCAGGTCAAAGTGTTACAATGCAATTAATATATGGGGTAACTGATATAAGGGTATCCACATATAATTTTTCTTATTTCTGCATGAAAACATATTTTGTGGGTACACATTACAAGCGCCTTAACTGGAGCTATGTCTGGTTTGTGCATTACTGAACCCATCAAAAATAAAATTCTTGTTGTCAATGTCTGCAAATGCATTTTTTCCTCAAAATATATCAAAACCTCTTTATAACACTATTATCGGGGCCCAAAGCAGAAACTGTTTTAGTTTAACAAGGCTGTTTTATCCAAACTAAAATGCACAGGTTATCTAGAAAAGGTACCTTTAACCCATTTAGTACCAGAAACCCAAAAAGGGGTACCCTGGCAAACAGTGCAGGCCCAGATCAGACGCCGCAAAATGCGGCCTCTGATCAGGGCCTACACTTTTTGCAAAAAGTTCAGCCTTTTTCCGAATAAATTTTGAAGAAAACACAACCTTACACCCCTAAATTTTGAAATGGACTCATGCTATGTAGAAGGAGGAAGATTCCATTTGGTACAAAAAGGGTTAATGGTCATTTTCTATATCATCAGGATAACATGCCTGTGCAATGAACACCTCTCCAAACCTGACTATATGTAGAGAAAACTGGGGTTTACGGGGGTATTGGATGGTTGGTTGATTTGAGGTTTAAAGTACCGCTCAAGACTGTATAGGTCATTTTGGAGCCGTTGCTTCCAATTATGTGGGACTTTTACCCAGCACTGAGATGAAATGACATCTCAAGCCCTGTCGCCCAATGAAACCAATAGGGTTTATAAGCATGGACGGTCCGACTTGCACCGCTTTGCCTAGGCAGGCTTAGATCCTCTAAGGGTTTACCAGTATTTGTGCGGTCGGTTTCAGCTCTGTGTGGAAGCATCATGCAGCCCATCTATTTCAAGCCCCGATGGGCAGGGGCCTATTTACAGAGGTATACAATATGTATTCTATACATTATTTTTCTTATTTCTGCTCCAAGGCATATGTTGTGGGTACTCATTAGAACTGCCTCGAGGCAGTCTAACCACTTCATTGAGACGGTTCTAATGAGACCCCACAACCTATGTTTGGAGTATAAATAAGAAAATTATCACAAATTTTCTACAGAAAAGTAACCTTTTGGAGATATTGAAGCATGCACTACCATAATGATCCTAAGTATTGAGATGGATAGGCCTAAGCAAACAGTGCAGACCCAGATCAGACTGCTCCCGAGGAGCAGTCTGATCAGGGTCTACACAGTTTGCCAGCCTGTCTTCACCTTTTGCACTCCTTGTTGGAGCATGTAACAAATTTGTTCCATTTTTTTTTTAGAATTACAGCTAGAGTAGTTCTGAACGCGTTGGAGCTTTGAGGAGTTTTATGGTATGTCTACCGAAAGATATGGAAGAATGTGCTATGCCATACGAATGTGTTAGAATAATGAATCTGCACATTAGTTTGGATCCACCATATCCAAAACTCTGTTATAATGAACGGTGTTGTTCTGCATTGGAAGGTCAGGTCAGGAAGGTCACCCCCACTTAAAACAGAAAGATATGGAAGAATGCACTATGTCATACGAATGTGTTAGAATAATGAATCTACACATTATTTTGGATCCACCATATCTAAAACTGTGTTATAATGAACGGTGTTGTTCTGCAACGGAAGTTAAGGTCATTTTTCTCCTAGTACATGTACTCCAATTTTTGCCCACCTATGATTGACAAGTGGCTGGAAATAACTGAAATAATCTTGAAAAGGGCCATTAAACCAACCCCTCTCCCACCTCCCCCCTAAAAAAAATAAACAGTGTTATAAAGCAGTTGTTGTGTGCTTATCTCACCCTTTTAACAGAGGCCTTTGGAAATGCTGCTCTCCTGTACATTTCATATCGGTTCAACTGATCTTCCGAAAAATTGGATACCAGCACCCTGCAAAAGATAGAAACCCTCATTTAATACAGTATACCGTAATAATCCTAAGTACTGGAACAGACAGGCCTAAGCAAACAGTGCAGACCCAGATCAGACTGCTCCTGAAGGAGCAGTCTGATCAGGGTCTACACTGTTTGCCAATGCAGACCCAGAGCAGTCTGATCAGGGTCTACACTGTTTGCCATTCCGTCTATACTTTTTGGACACTCTGCTGGATCGTGTAACTTGGAATTAAAATTTAATTTTATGTAATGTTGGTTGGTACCTGATGCTCTGTCTCTGGTCGGGCCCAGAGTCTAACTGTTGTTTTTTTGTTTGTTTTTTTTGTTCCAGCATTTCAGTTATTTCTTGCTGTTGAGTCCGCACCGTTGTTTTATCTTTGTGGTTGTTTGATTTTTGTGTTCTCGGAGATGTTGCACCAATGAGTTAGGAAGCCTTCATGCGGACTGAACAAATTATTTGTCTTTATCGCGACCAAAGTAAGGGCGGGGACTGTGGCCATGTAAAATCCATTTAAGCCCCTCCAGTGTTATACTTTTCACTGACCGTTCCAGGTGGTTTTTTCTGTAGCGGTTTATTTTTGTTATGGTTTGTCTTTAAATCTGTGTATCCTTTTTGTTTTGGGTAGCCAAATGGCCATTTTGTGGGAACCTGACTGTCCTTTTGGCTTTCCGCTATTGATGTTTCCATTAGGGTCTTGTCATTTCATGTTTGTGTTTCTTTCCCTTTGATGTCTCTGATGGGAGCTGTGGGTTAATTCTATCTATTCCTGATCATTGCCTTCACTTCTGTTTTGTTCTGGTCCAGTCCTGTACTGTCTTACTCCAGGTTCCATTTTTTGTTTCAAACGCCAAAGATTTCAAAAAGTTTGAAAATGATTAAACACCCCTTATATCCTTGCAACAACTGAATTCCCGACTTCGGAGATCTAAGGCAACATCACATGTCACGTGCAATGAGGGCATCAGAAAAATTGATGATTTTTGTTATTTTGTTGCTTTATAGAAAAAGAACCATGAGCTAAGAGTTTTGGTAGAAGCAAAACATACTACAGTCCAACTTTTGCAATCTTCAGTCTATTAAATAGCATCTCGTAATGCCCGAAAAAGCTATGTTTATCCGGGAAACATTGCATGAAATCTAGGCCCCGCTCTGTCAGATCACATCATATTTGTTTCTGTACTTTTGATGAACAAATCTTGTCTCAAAATGACAAAATATTGTATCCAAATAAAACAGGCCTTCAGAGTATTATCTCAAACACACTCGTGGTCTATTTGTGTTGATGCGGCCGACTTCAGTGTGTAATTACGAAAGATGCACCCGACTTCAGTGATCTTTCTCCGAACAAGATGTGTTTGGGAAACACGAACATGTCCCCGGGCATGGTCATTTTTTATTCAAAGTTGCTCACAGTTCAAGGTCAAGGTCACAGGTCAAGATTTTTTGTTCGTGTGGGAAGTCCTTCACACAAGGAACTTACATGCCAAATATGAAAGCTCTATCTAAAACGGTTCAAAAGTTATGAACAATAATAATTTTTCTTTAACCCTTTCCCACTCAGATACATGTTTTTATGTGTCTGCACCCCCCCCCTCCATTTTATGCCCCAGAAGCACTTAAAATCTGCATTTCTACCCCTGGATAGTTATGTTTGCTTCAGGATTTATTGGGCAAAAATTGACCTGTTTTTTGTGCCCCTTCCCACTAAAAATATTCTGGGGGCGATTGAAGGGGGGGTGGGGGGGGGGGGTAACGCACCCCCCCCCCCCTCACATCCCGAAAAATTCTGGGTGTATGGCCCAACTGGCCGCTAAAATTTATATCTGAGGGTGTCTGGGGTCAAAATGCCTGAAAATTGATGCTGATAATACATGCTGCAAACAGTGAAAATGGCCAGTGCCAAAAACATTAGATGTTGCCTTGACAGCTGTGTGAAGATTAAAATGTGGTCAAAAATTCATGTGAAAACACACCTTATGCCAACTTTGAGATGCCCCCTCTTTACTATGACAACAATGATCAAGTCAGGAGGGGTTGCATTTGAAAGGCTACTGCCCAATGAACATTCATACCGAGTTTGGTGTAAAACAGACCATCCACTATTTGAAGTTGCTGTCAGGTGCAACACCGTGAAAATCAGCAAAATTCACAAAATCCCTGAGTGGTAAAGGGTTAAAGTAGGTCAAGGTCACAGGTCAAAAAATTGGCATGAATGTAAAGCTCTTGTCACAAGGAACCTACTAGCCAATTATAAAGGCTCTATCTTAAACAGTTCAAAAGTTATGAAAAATTTTATTTTTTCTTTAAAGTAGGACAAAGGTCAAGGACAACATTTTGCATGAATGTAAAGCTCTTATCAAAGGGAACCTACATGCCAAATATGAATGCTCAATCCCAAACGGTTCGAAAGTTATGACCAAAATGTTTATTTTTTTAGCAGGTCAAAGGTCAAGGTCACAGGTCAAAAGTTTTTGCATGAATGTAAAGCTCTTTTCACAAGGAACCTACATGTACATGCTAAATATGAAGGCTGTATCTCAAACGGTTCAAAAGTTATGGCCGATGTTAAATTTTTCTTTTATGTAGGTCAAATGTCAAGGTCAGAGGTCAAAATTTTTTGTGTGAATGTAAAGCTCTTGTCACAAGGAACGTACATGCAAAATATGAAGGCTCTATGTTAAACCTTTCAAAAGTTATGACCGAAGTCTTAGTTTCTTATTCTAAGTAGGTCAAAGGTCAAGGTCACAGATCAAAATTGCTGTGTATTAATGTAAAGCTTTTGTCACAAGGAACATACATGCCAAATATGAAGGCTGTATCTCAAGTAGTTCAAAAGTTATGACCAATGTTATTTTTTCTTTTAAGTAGGTCAAGGTCACAGGTCAAACTTTTTTGCATGATGTGAAGCTCTTGTCACAAGGAACCTTCAGGCCAAATATGAATGCTCTATCTCAAACGGTTCAAAAGCTATGACCAATGTTAAAGTTGTCCACGTACAAACCAAAAAACAAACAAACAACAAACAGACAGGGCAAAAACAATATGTCCCCGCTTCGCTACCGGGGACATTTCGCTACCTGAGACATAAAAAGATGCAACGGACCAAGTAATATGCGGCTGCAACCGATATAACAGACTTCTTGGAAATATTAGTTACAAACCAGGTGACATTTCAACAATGTTCAATAAACATCAATTTCAAATACACTGTAACGATGTTTCATCTGCAAAGAATCTGACTCCTGACCCAATATCAGGCACAGTTCCATAAATACATAAAAGAAAAAGAGGGCTTGAACTAGAACCCTGGGGAACACCAGTTTTGAAATCTTCCTGTTGGATATGACACCAGGAAAAATGGAACATTGTCGCCAAGATAACCTTCAAACCACTCGAAAGAGTGGCTGTGATACCAACTGCTTTTAATTAACTTAGTATCATAAGTCCTTTGTGCCACACACGACCAAACGCTTTTGCTGATATCCAAGAAAAATACTATTGACCTCTATACCACGTATACCAGATTCAAAGGCTATATTTAATGTGTTACAAAGATTTGCCAACTGTTTGATAGTGGAATTGCCTGGTGTAAGTAAAATTACAGTAAAGCCTGGGTGGTGTCAGGTCAGGATATTGTATATCGAAAGTGATTATAATATATATAATATATATATATGTGTGTGTGTATTTTAAGATGGATTTTTTCTAACGTTTGGGGACATTACAGATTAGGACAATAGGTCTATTGTTACATGGAAGAAGGAGGTTATCAATTTTGGGAAAAGGGGTAACATGAGCTTGCTTAAAATCTGCAGCAACACTGCTTTTGATAGTGAAGTGACACATTGAAGAGAGATGCTAGTGTCTCAGTAATTTGTCAGTTATTTCATTAACCATTCTGCTACTTATGCCATATCTTACGACATGAAAGCCGTGACAAAGGAAAGAATTTCTGAAAAAATCCCCGCCTATGGTGGGATTCGAACCCGGGCCGCTCAGGTGATAGTCCAGTGCTCTAACCGCTGAGCCAAAGAGTCGACTCTCTGACGCAGTTGTCAGAGAGTAGTTATAAACTGAGAAGCTATGCATATGATCTACCAAGGTAGATAATGGAAGGGAGGTAACACACCCCTCTTCAAGGAAGTCATCATTTATGATGACGTGGAGCCAACTTCGGCACGAAGCCAATTCTGGCATGTGAAGTCTGATCCCGGACGAGCCCCCATCTTACGACATGAAAGTCGTAACAAAGGAAAGAATCATAGCCTGAAAAAATCCCTGCCTATGGTGGGATTCGAACCCGGGCCGCTCGGGTGATAGTCCAGTGCTCTAACCGCTGAGCCAAAGAGTCGACTCTCTGACACAGTTGTCAGAGAGTGGTTATAAACCTAGAAGCTATGCATATGATCTACCAAGGTGGATAATGAATGGAGGTAACACATAGTACATACTGTAGGACCTTGTCGACTGGAAGAGATTCACTGACATAATTCTACTTCTTCATATGTTAAGACCAAAGAAATAAGTTTAGATGACAGAAAATACATCAGAGCGATAGACTCAGTTGACTCGTCATTTATGAGTGACAACTCTCTTGTAATTATGATCTCTTTGGGGTATGTATTAATATCCCCATGAGGGTTTAATTGAGGAGTATTTGTCGACTTAACAGGTATAATAAAGTTTTATGAAATCTCCTATAAATTACATTTTTCTGATTTCTTTTGGTGCTGATAGTCCATGGCAGATCTGACAGTATTATTCAAATGAGTTTATTCCAGGTATAAGCCAGATTCCAAATGTTTAACCATAGCCTTTTTCTTTGCAATTAATAAATCAGGGGTCATCCTAGGCCCAGGAAGTAGGGAGAAGTGACTTCTCCCTCCAGCCCTGACAGGACGAAGTCAGGGAGAAGCAGGCAGACTTGTCTACCCCCTGAGACAGAAAATAGTAAGATCTCATAAAAAATCGTAAGATTCAAATTTTATTTGTAAGGGTTTTAAGGTATCCGATGCAAGGTCAAAATAAACCCATTGCCGCACGTTTTTTGTTTGACTGCAATGATTCAGCCAACTCAGCTTTTCTTTTTTCCCCCAAGTTTTTTACTTTTGTAAAGGCATCCATCTTGCCCATCATACCGAAACGAATTTGTTAACTGAACTGTGATTGGATTACTTCTGTCATTAGCCAATGAATTTTAATTTAATTTTGCAATGAGAGTAAGCCAGGAACGACAACTATTGTCTTGTTCCGGTATAAACGTGTGCTTACCCGAACGGAACCGAATAATCGCGCCAATTTACGGATTTTTTTAAAAACACCGAAAATCATACGGAATTCGGCCGGGGTCGAAAGGTCGTAATTTGGACTTGAAAATAGTAAGCCTTACAACTAAATCATAAGGGTAGGCAAATCTGAGCAGGGCTCGAGAAAAACGACTATATTACGGAGATTGTCAAGCCAAATTTTCGATAATTTCCGCAAATATACGAGGACTGTTCAAATTTGAATGCAAGTAGAACGTTTTCTCATGCACTAATGGGAAAATCACCTGGAAATAAATATCACAGCGTAGAAAAACATTTTACCTATACATTGATACCAAACCTGTTAAAATCTGTCCACTTTAGCCATGTATATCGTTCGATAAACACTGTCTACTCTTGTATACTAATACAAGACATGGTTGGAAGAAGGTCAGAGTTCGCCGTTGAAATACGGTCCTATATTAAGAATCGTTGTATTCTTGGTATACGGTGCAAAGACATTTTTCATGAAATATGTTCGGGTTATGGGCATAATGAAATGTCTTTTCCGACAGTTTTTTCGTTGGTGTAAGAAATTCAGCTGTGGGCTAGGCTCAACAGAAGATGCACCACATGATCGTCGGCCGAAAAGAGCAACATCTGCCAAGATGGTTGCTAGAGTGAAAGAAATACCCGGTAGTTGCTACCGACGCACGGTACACCACTAGGCAAATAGCTAGTATGGTTGGCATCTCATTAGGAGCAGCTCATACAATTCTGAAACGGGATTTGAAAATGAGAAAGATCTGTGCTACATGGATTCCCCATCTGTTGACAGATGAGCAGAAAAAGACACGCGTTCAGTGCGCCAAGAAGTTGCTTAAAAAGTTTCCAAATTACAATGCATGGTCTTTCGCTAATGTCGTCACAGGTGACGAGACATGGGTTTGCTATTTTGAAAGATTCAGAACAAAATATGGGCAACAAAGTATTGCAAAAGACCATGCATTGCAAAGCGGACCATGAGCGTCAAGAAGGTAATGTATGCCATATTCTTTTCAAATCAAGGCCCTGCTATTCAGGTTGTTGTGCCTAAAGGCAAATCTGTAAATGAGAAGTTTTACAAGAATAAAGTTCTTCGAAAATTGAAGAAATATTTCAAAGATTGAAGACCCCCAACTGGTTTGGCCAAAGTCAGATTGCTACATGACAATGTGTCATCGCACAAGGCGTTCATTGTGCAAGACTATCTGAAGCAGGAAAAGGTTGTTGAACTCCCTCACCCCCCGTATTCCCCTGACCTTGCCCCGTGTGACTTTTTTTTGTTCCCGCGGCTGAAAAAATACCTTTCTGGTCGAAAATTTGTACAGCGCAAACACCTCGGTCCTGCAATATTCCAGTGCCTTCATAGTATACCTCGAAAAGACTAGTATACCTCGAAAAGACTACCAAAATGCATTAAATGATTGGATCAGAAGACTGAAAGTTTGTATATCTGTTAAAGGGGAATACTTTGAGGGGACAAAATAAATTTTTCATCGAAATCTATCACGGAACCATTTTTATCTGCTTAGTTGCATTCATATTTGAACAGTCCTCATGTTGGTCTTCTGTAATTTCAAAATACAGGGTGCGGGTGTGATATCGTAGCGAATGACAAACCAATATTGCTGTTGCACTTGCTGAATGATTATGCACATCAGTATCTCCATTATAGCAGCAATTATTGCTCACATGGTTCAGACAAGCATCTACTTTCATTTTCTAAATATCTGGGTCACTCAGTCACTGAAGAGTGCTAAAGGGAAACAACCAAGATAATCCAAATTGCTTAGTACTGGTTTCTACCCAGGAAGAGGAAGAAAAGAGGTTCACATGGAAGATCAGTACAAGTTTAATGAATGTATAAAGCTGATTATCGCAGCTTCAGCAAAAAAAAATTATGGTGCAGCCCTCACATTGGCTTCTTCTGAAAGAAGCCATCTTGTTATACCCTTACTGGTGCACTTCAACCTCTAAAAGTGATCCTGTAACACGTTTTCCCAAACATTTCTGAAATAGATACAGTGGGCTTCATGAATATTAAAGATGTCTTTAGGGGAGCTCCTTTTCCAACTACCTTAGTCTGTGACTGTGCGGCAAGTTGCAGCAGGTGCACAATCGGGACTGTTTTTTGATTTCTTTTTTTGTTCTTCTTCCCTATTTATAATTTTTATTCCCTTTTTTTCTAGTTCCCATCTCTCGGGAGATGGCTTGAGATAGTTGGTTGCTTTACAAATTTTCTGTCAGTATAATCCCTGATCGGACTTAACAGGGTTGACAGGACGGTTTATATTGGTTTAATCAGTGCCAATTAAAGTTGCGTCTCGGACATTTTGCAACTAGAATTTGTATTTCTACAAAAACACAGATGTCTCCCCCCTTTCTTACTTCTAAGTATGACCTTGATATTGGAGGTATTGACCTGGGTCTTGTGTGCGACACATCATCTAATGAATGTGAACATTTCTGAAAGTCCATTCAGAAATAAGAAAGTTACTGACTGGACACAAGGTTGGCAAAAAGCCGGTCAATATGAGTATTGACTGGGCCAGTGGTTAAAACCGGTTTTAACCGGTCAATACTGGTCAATTGGTGGTCGATTAAATCACTGGAGTATATACCTCTGTCCTGTTACTAAACTGGTCTTAAAAGCTTTCCCCCTACATCATGTACATGATGTTAGACTATATTTTCATCACTGAACAAGACAAAATAGTTTTTATTAATAACAGTAATTATTTGATGTATCTTTGATTTCATCAAAAGTCAAAAGACATTATTGCTGGTCGATTGACTCACTGAACTGTAGACAGGCCTGTTCTTTTCAATCCAACAATCTTTATAATTATTCTTTTTTCCTTTATAGGTTAGATTGATTGTTCATATTTTGATTTACAGGAATATGAATAAGCTAAATGTATCATGGATTTTGAAGGATTTATGAAAGGTCCTTTATTTATTAACCAAACAATATTTGAAGATTCAATGATGTCTTTGAATATTTAAAAGTATCTGCAACACCTGTAAATTGCTGCCAAAACAGACTAACCCATGCCACAGCAGTGGGTGTGGCAAAGATCTGATTGCTAAATTGACCAATTACATGTCCCTAATAGGGGTATTATAAACTGACACCAGGCTTTATTCATAATGTGTGAAATTTTGATTTATATGCAATATGGACAATCTTATCATCAAGCTATTACTGAAGGTGTCAAAAAATGAATGAAACCTAAAGATCCAGTTTGGAACTTCTTCACATTTTTGGAAGATAACAACAACAAAAAAACACAAAAAAAAAAAACAGTGCAAGGTGTTGAAGTTTGTGCTTAGGTCTTAAGACTGAGGAGACAAAAATGCCTAGGGCTAAAAAAGCCAGAAAGTATTGCTAAGAGGCCACTTGAAGAAATAACATCTGAACCTGAAACTCTATCAAATGATCAGCCCCCAGCAAAGAGAGAAAAACTTCAAAATAGTTTCAGTAGCTTTGCTTTTTTAACACTAAAATTATTCAGTTGACCACTCAATATTTCAATCGACCAGTATTGACCACTTTGGGAGTATTGACCGGGACGGTTTTAACCGGTTAAAACCACCGGTTAAAACTGCCCCCGGTTTTGACCGCCTAACCTTGACTGGACACGAAAAAAAGCCCTTTTTTTACCTTTGACCTCTAAGTATGACCTTGGCATTGGCACGCGACACATCCATAAACCTACATGTAACATCGTACTGCACCAGTGCGTCATGATGGTTAATATTTCTGCTAAGTAATTTTTAAAATCCATCAAGAAATAAGAAAGTTACTGACCAGACACACAAAAAAAAGAACATTTATTTTACATTTGGCCTTTAAGTATGACCTTGACCTTTGAGGTACTGACTTGGATCTTGGGTGTGACACATCGACTCATGATGGTTAACATTTTTGCCAAGTAATTTCATAATCCATCAAAGAATAAGAAAGCTATTGACCGTACACGAAAAAAAGCCTATTTTTACCTTTGACCTCTAAGTATGACCTTGACAATGGAGGTACAGACCTTGGTCTTGTGACGACACGTCTAATGAAGGCGAACATTTCTGCATGGTTACTTTAAAAAGTCGATCCAGAAATAAAAAAGTTATTGACCAGACAAGATGAGAAAAAGGGACCCTTTTTTTTACTATTGACCTCTTAGTATGACCTTGACCTTGGAGGTACCGACCATGGTCTTGCACGCAACACATGGTCCCGTGATGGTTAACATTTCTACCAAGTAATTTCAAAATCCACCCAGGAATAATTAAGTTATTGACCCAATACGAAAAAAGACCCTTTTTTACCTTTGACCTCTAAGTATGACCTTGACCTTAGAGAAACTCACCTGGGTCTTGCGCGTAACATATCGTCTCATGATTGTTAACATTTCTGCCTAGTAATTTCACAATCCATCCAGGCATAAGAAAGTTATTGACCAAACACGAAAATGACCCTTTTTTACCTTTGACCCCTAAGCATGACCTTGACCTTTGAGGTACAGACCTGGGTCATGCAGGAGACACAATGTCTCATGGTGGTTAACATTATTTCTGCTAAGTAATTTCAAAATCCATCTAAAAATAAGAAAGATATTGACTGGACACTATTTGCCAATACATACATACACGATTCTGTAACCGACAAACTTCCCAGAGAAATAACTATAAATGCAAGAGTTATAGTTCTTGTGCTCTGCATGTCGTCTAATGTTGATTAACATTTACATGAAGTTTCGTGAAGATGACTTGAACGGTTTTCAAGTTATAGAGCAGACACGATTTCGATTTTGTGACAGACAGACGCCCGGGGAAAAACAGTATGTCGAAAAGGGAGGAGACATAATTATTAATAAACGAGTGAAAAATTATATTGATATGTAACATGAGACGCACATTTTTTCATGCATCAAACATATTGCCAAAATTAACAGCCATCATATAAAAATCAAACAAGAAAGCAGTCTGAGAGACAGCCAAATCTCCTGTGGCACTTTTATAACAAGGCTCACCCTTATGACCTTTACCTGTGACCTTGACCTTGAGTTGGCATGGTTTATTTATGGGTTCTGCACATCAGCTCACCGGGGGGATATTCAACCAAAGTTGAATGAAAATCCTTCAAGGGGCATAGGATCAGAATCAGAATTGTTACTGGTGACACGTCAAATGACATTCATACACCAGGACCTGTGATATGGGAAGTTAGTCCCTAGCTCTAACCAAAGAGGTAAACTTAGTTACAGTCATCAGCACATTCAGCTGTCGAAATAATCAAATCAGGAAGGGCATTCCAATCTCTAATGGTTCAGAAGAATGATTCTTTATAAATGTCAGTTCTTGCAGTTAGGGTCTGAAACACCACGAATGGCGATTTCCACAGTGCCTAGGTGGGAGGACAATGTCATCTGTTGGATTGCTGGCAGCACCCTTTAGACCTTTGTATAAAAGGATGAGCCTACTGTCTTTCCTCCTTTTCTTGTGAGACTCTCATTTTAATTTTCCAAAGCAGTTATTGCCTGTTACAAATCTAGCAGCTCTATTCTGAACTTTTTCAATTTCTTCACTAAGGAGCACTCCACTGGGGTCCCAGATACAACTGCCAAATTCCAAGATTGGGCAAACAAGACCTTTATATGCTGCCTCTTTTACATCCTGTTAGCACTGATGAAGATTTCGCCTCAGGAAACCAAGTGTTCTATTTGCCTTAGTGCACATGTTGCTAATATGAGTATTCCATCTCAAGTTGTGTGTGATTGTCACACCAAGGTATTTAATGGAGTCCACATTCTCGAGGACCATTTCCTCTAAGGTGCAAGAAGCCTCAATTTTATTAGATCTCTTCCTAGTTATCTGCATAATGTTGAATTTAACTGGCTGAAATCTCATGCCCAATTTTTGGGCCCAACATCCTAATCTATGTCATTCTGAAGTTTCAGTGAGTCTTCTGTATCTCTTGTGCCCAGTAGCCCTGGCACGGGGGCGGGGTTTTGGCCCCAGGGCTATAATTTAAACAATCTTGGTCCACTAGATACAACTGCATACCAAATATCAAACACCTGGGCCATCTGGTTTCAGACAAGAAGATTTTAAAAGGTTTTCCCTATATAAGTCTATGTAAATTCGGTGGGTCCCGGCACAACAGCAGTTTACCACTTGGCCAGTTTGTGATGGATTTTTTTCATTCATACGGAGATTTTTTTTTTTGACATCATTGGCAGACTTGGTGCTGAGAATCTTCTTTCTTTCTTTGCCTTTCTTAATCATGAAAAGGTTGCCCATGTCTGCAGCCTGATCAGTGTCTTCCCTCTCCTTAGTATGAATTCTGGTGAACAGTAAACACTCTGACCAGACTCTGCATTCAGTGCATTACTCAGCAGGTATTTTCTAATGACAGACATTGACAGTCTGACCCCAGCACTTGTTGGCTTACAGGGTATTGCAAACACTAATGTCGGACACAAACATGGCTGTATAGTGCATATACAAGAAGTTTAAACATTCTTATACATTTACATGCAAATGAGTCGGCGCGCACCAAGAAAAAAAACGTTTTCTTCCAAGGAAGGATCAGAGCAGCCTGTGAATCTAGCCAATGTGGCAAAATCCTTTGCTTGTTAGTCTTTTTAAATGCTGGAGGCCATACAAGGTGACTATAAAGAGCGAAGGCTGATCAGACTCTGCAGGCTAAAAATGATGTACTGATAAAAGGCGGGAAATTTGGTGTACGGTTACAACTCTGCAAAAATTTTGTGCGACCGGAAAAGACAAATCAGACTGTGCATCAGTCTGTCTTAGTCGCCTGCGTTATTTATGACTGTCGAAGCGTGGCCAACAACAGCGTACATGTACACATATCTAACAAGGGCAACAGGTGTGAAAACACGTTTCGGATAATTCTTGTTGTCACAATAGACTTCAAAGCAAGGTTGGCAAAAAGCCGGTCAATATGAGTATTGACCGGACCAGTGGTTAAAACCGGTTTTAACCGGTCAATACTGGTCAATTGGTGGTCGATTAAATCACTGGAGTATATACCTCTGTCCTGTTACTAAACTGGTCTTAAAAGCTTTCCCCCTACATCATGTACATGATGTTAGACTATATTTTCATCACTGAACAAGACAAAATAGTTTTTATTAATAACAGTAATTATTTGATGTATCTTTGATTTCATCAAAAGTCAAAAGACATTATTGCTGGTCGATTGACTCACTGAACTGTAGACAGGCCTGTTCTTTTCAATCCAACAATCTTTATAATTATTCTTTTTTCCTTTATAGGTTAGATTGATTGTTCATATTTTGATTTACAGGAATATGAATAAGCTAAATGTATCATGGATTTTGAAGGATTTATGAAAGGTCCTTTATTTATTAACCAAACAATATTTGAAGATTCAATGATGTCTTTGAATATTTAAAAGTATCTGCAACACCTGTAAATTGCTGCCAAAACAGACTAACCCATGCCACAGCAGTGGGTGTGGCAAAGATCTGATTGCTAAATTGACCAATTACATGTCCCTAATAGGGGTATTATAAACTGACACCAGGCTTTATTCATAATGTGTGAAATTTTGATTTATATGCAATATGGACAATCTTATCATCAAGCTATTACTGAAGGTGTCAAAAAATGAATGAAACCTAAAGATCCAGTTTGGAACTTCTTCACATTTTTGGAAGATAACAACAACAAAAAAACACAAAAAAAAAACAGTGCAAGGTGTTGAAGTTTGTGCTTAGGTCTTAAGACTGAGGAGACAAAAATGCCTAGGGCTAAAAAAGCCAGAAAGTATTGCTAAGAGGCCACTTGAAGAAATAACATCTGAACCTGAAACTCTATCAAATGATCAGCCCCCAGCAAAGAGAGAAAAACTTCAAAATAGTTTCAGTAGCTTTGCTTTTTTAACACTAAAATTATTCAGTTGACCACTCAATATTTCAATCGACCAGTATTGACCACTTTGGGAGTATTGACCGGGACGGTTTTAACCGGTTAAAACCACCGGTTAAAACCGCCCCCGGTTTTGACCACCCAACCTTGCTTCAAAGGAAAATAATTTGATCACAGAGTAGTCGTACAGCGGTAGCGGTTAGCTAGTCCGAGGGAAAATCTCAGCTGACAATTGTAGACTGACATTAAGACCAGCCACGCTGTGAATGTATCCGAGACTGCCGAAATGAAATGGAAGTTCCGAAAATGATTCTGGCGGCCCGGAAACCCGTAAAAAAAAAAAGATTCTGATTGGGGTAGGCGGTAAATTATTAGGGTCGGTCAGGCAACCGGAGTCAGAAACGGTCAAAAGTCTCAAAATAGACCACGAGCGAAAAAGGATCCTAACGGCAAAAAACGCAATAATTCGACCGTGCGATTTTTTTCTCACACCTGGAATTTTGGCAAAAAAATGCGAGAATATCACGAAATCGCGCCAGAAAATGGGTATAGCTAAACAGCGAAAGGAAGGTTCATTTCGCGAAAGTTCGCGAAAGGAAGGTTCCTTTCGCGAAAGGAAGATTTTCCTACGAAAGGAAGATATTTATGAGCCCTATGGTGATATTTGATGCATATAGGGATACTTATGAAACAATTTAGTGGATATGGGGTACTTTTGCAAAATAAATAAATAAATAAATCAATAAACAATAATAATAATAATAGACATGCGGGGATAAAAGCAAACGTATATTTTCCTTTCCGCGAAAGGAGGGTATTGGATGAAAGGAAGATATTTATGAGGCCTATGGTGGTATTTTATGTATAAAGGGATACTATGGAACAGTTTAGTGGATATTGGCTACTTTTGAAAAAATAAAATAATAAAAAAAAATAATAATAATACACATACAGGGATAAAAGCAAACGAGTACATGTATTTTCCTTTCCGCGGAAGGAGGGTATTGGATAAAAGGAAGATATTTATGAGACCTATGGTGGTATTTTATGTGTATAGGGATACTTATGAAACAGTTTAGTGGAGATTGGGTATTTTTGCAAATAAATAAATAAATAAATAATAATCAAAGACATACGGGGATAAAAGCAAACGTGTATATTCCTTTCCGCAGAAGGAAGGTATTGGACGAAAGGAAGATATTTATGAGGCCTACAGTGGTATTTTATGTATTGTTTGTTTGATTTGAGGTTTAACGTCCCCGTCAACTCTGTAAAGGTCTTTTTGAAGACGTTGCTTCCAATTTTGTGGGACTTTTACCCGACATTGAGATGAAATGACATCTCAATCCCTGTCGCCCAATGAAACCAATAGGGTTTATAAGCATGGACGGTCCGACTCGTGCGCACTGCTTTGCCTGGGTTGGCTTAGATCCTCTAAGCGGTTTACCAGTACTCGTGTGCGGGTCGGATTTAGCGTTGCGTGGAAGCATCATGCAGCCCATATATTTATTCAAGCCCCGATGTGCGGGGGCCGTGGTGTTTTATGTATACAGGGATACTTATGAAACACTTCAGTGGAAATGGGGTAAACCAAGAAATTTTAGAACGAAAAAAAAAATTGAAAGCTAATGAATAGCCTAATATTTTGCTCTGTTTTTATGACTGGTTTGCTCTTATTTCACTCATTAAATCAATAAATACTTATATTTGGGTCAATTTTGTTTGTTTGTTTGTTTGATTTGAGGTTTAACGTCCCCGTCAACACTGTAAAGGTCATTTTGGAAACGTTGCCTCCAATTTTGTGGGACTTTTACCCGGCAGTGTGATGAAATGATATCTCAAGCCATGTCGCCCAATGAAACCAATAGGGTTTATAAGCATGGACAGTCCGACACTCACACCGCTTAGCCTGGGCAGGCTTAGATCCTCTAAGCGGTTTACCAGTACTCGTGTGTGGGTCAGATTCGGCTTTGCGTGGAGGCATCATGCAGCACATATATTTCTTCAAGCCCAGATGGGCGGGGGCCGTGGCGTTTAATGTATATAGGAATACTTATGAAACACTTTAGTGGAAATGGGGTAAATCAAGAAAAAAAAAATAGAAAGATAATGAATAGCCCAATATTTTGCTCTGTTTTTATGACTGGTTTGCACTTATTTCACTCATTAAATCAATAACTACTTATATTTGGGTGCGTAAATTTACCGGAAAGGACCAGAAAGGACCTGATTACCGGAAAGGACCGGAAAGGACCTATTTCTACCCAGTTTCCTCCCTATTTCATGATATTTTTTATTGTATGCACCCTAACTACACTGCTGTCATCGTTAACCACATACTAAATGTTTTTTTTGTTTTTTTTTGCATAAAAAAGTAGATTTTTGAAATCAGAGTGCCCAGTGCCTGCCTCAGTCTAATGTGGAACGGGCGTCTGTCTGTCTGTCTGTCCGTCTGTCACACATTCGTGTCCGCTCTGTAACTTGAAAACCGTTAGAGCTATCTTCACGAAACTTCGTATAAATATTAATCAGCATTAGACGACGTGCAGTGCGCAAGAACTATAACTCTCGCATTTATACTTTTTGAATAATCTCCCTTAGAAGTTTGTTGGTATGTATATATGTATGGGCAAATCGTGTCCGGTCAATAACTTTCTTATTTTTTGATGGATTATAAAATTACTTGGCAGAAATATTAACAACCATAAGACGATGTGTGGTGCGCATGAGGCAGGTCGGTACCTCAAAGGTCAAGGTCATACTTAGAGGTCAAATGTCAAAAAAGGGGCCTTTTTTTCGTATTTGGTCAATAACTTCCTTATTTTGAGATGGATTTTAAAATTACTTGTCATAATTATTACCAACCATAAGACGATGTGTGGTGCGTATGAGGCAGGTCGGTACCTCAAAGGTCAAGGTCATACTTAGAGGTCAAAGGTAAAAAAAGGGGCCTTTTTCGTATTTGGTCAATAACTTTCTTATTTTGAGATGGATTTTAAAATTACTTGTCATAATTATTAACAACCATGAGACGATGTGTGGTGCGTATGAGGCAGGTCGGTACCTCAAAGGTCAAGGTCATACTTAGAGGTCAAAGGTCAAAAAAGGGGCCTTTTTTCGTATTTGGTCAATAACTTTCTAATTTTGAGATGGATTTTAAAATTACTTGGCATAATTATTAACAACCATGAGACGATGTGTGGTGCACATGAGGCAGGTCGGTACCTCAAAGGTCAAGGTCATACTGAGAGGTCAAAGGTAAAAAAAGGGGCCTTTTTTCGTATTTGGTCAATAACTTTCTTATTTTGAGATGGATTTTGAAATCACTTGACAGAAATGTTAACCAATATAAGGCGATGTGTTGCGTGCATGACCCAGGTTGGTACCTCAAAGGTCAAGGTCACACTTAGAGGTCAAAGGTAAAAAAGGGGCATTTTTTTGGGTTTTGTCAATAACTTGCTTATTTTTAAATAGAATTTGAAGTTACTTGGCAAACATGTTAACTATCATGGGACCTAAAATGTCAAGGTCATACATAGAGGTCAAAGGTAAAAAAGGGGCCTTTTTTCGTGTTTGGTCAATAACTTTCTTATTTTTAGATGGATTTTGAAATTGCTAGGCAGAAAAGTTAACCTCCATGAGATGATGTGTTGCACGCATGACCCAGTTTGGTACCTGAAAGGTCAAGGTCATACATAGAGGTTAAAGGTAAAAAAGGGCCTTTGTTGTGTTCTGTCAATAACTTTCTTATTATGCCCCCAACTTTGAAAAAGTTGGAGGGGCATATTAGTTCTGGTTTGATCGCCCGTCCGTTACGCTTTTGATGCATAGCATAACTAAAGAACCGTGTATGCTAGGGTTTTGAAATTTCATATATGGATTCCTCATGGAAAATTAGCTGACGAGTATTTTTTTTCTCGTCCGGATTATGCCCCTTTCAAGAGTTATTGCCCTTTGAATTGTTTTTTTTTTTTTAATAAAATCTTGTCAGCAAGATATCTCAAAAACAATTGGAGCTAGAGCCTTGAAAGTTGGTGAATAGATTGGTTGTGATAAGTAGATGAACTGATTAACTTATGACAAAATTCCGAAAAATACTTTGTGAGTTATGGCCCTTTGTCATTTTGGTAATTTGTGCCCATTGTAATTTATGCTAAAAGTGATGCATATCATAACTTTAGAACCGTGTATGCTAGGGTTTTGAAATTTCATATATGGATTCCTCATGGAAAATTAGCTGACGAGTATTTTTTTTCTCGTCCGGATTATGCCCCTTTCAAGAGTTATTGCCCTTTGAAATTTTTTTAATGAAATCTTGTCAGCAAAATATCTCAAACACTATTGGAGCTAGCGCCTTGAAACTTGTTGAGTATATTGGTGGTGATGAGTATATGAACTGATTAACTTTTGACAAAATTCCGAAAAATACTTTGTGAGTTATGGCCCTTTGTCATTTTGGTAATTTGTGCCCATTGTAATTTATGTTAAAAACGATGCATAGCATAACTTTAGAAACGTGTATGCTAGGGTTTTGAAATTTCATATATGGATTCCTCATTGAAAATTAGCTGACACGTATTTTTTTTCTCGTCTTGATTATGCCCCTTTCAAGAGTTATTGCCCTTTGAAATTTTTTTAATAAAATCTTGTCAGCAAGATATCTAAAAAATTATTGGAGCTAGAGCCTTGGAAGTTGGTGAATAGATTGGTTGTGATGTGTAGATGAACTGATTTTCTTATGACAAAATTCCGAAAAATACTTTGTGAGTTATGGCCCTTTTTCATTTGGTAATTTGTGCCCATTGTAATGTATGCTAAAAGTGATGCATAGCATAACTTTAGAACCGTGTATGCTTGGGTTTTGAAATTTCATATATGGATTCCTCATGGAAAATTAGCTGAGACGATGAGACGATGTGTTGTACCTCAAAGGTCAAGGCCATACTTGGAGGTCAAACGTAAAAAAGTGCTTTTTTTGTTTACGGCCAATAACTTTTTTATTTTTCTATGAACATTTTTAAAGCTACTATGCAGAAATGTTCATCTTCATTAGATGATGTGTGTGTGTGAATTCGGGTTAAACGTCGCTTTCAACAATTTTTCAGTCATATCACGACGGTGTCTGGTTGCGACAGGGAGCTCAATGCTCACTTTTATAGTGCTGCCTCACTGAAGTATCATGTCCCAGACACATTACATGATACCACACCCAGTCACATTATCCTGACACTGGATCGACCAGTCCTAGCTCTACCCCGTAAATCTGAGTGCCAAGCAAGGAGCAGTTAGTACCATTTTTAATGACTTTGGTATGTCGCGGCCCGGGATCGAACCCGAGACCTCCCGTTCCCCGGAGCGGACACTCTACCAACTGAGCTATCGGGGCCGGTCATTAGATGATGTGTTGCACACAAGACCCAGCTCAATACCTCCAATGTCAAGGTTATACTTAGCAGTCAAAAACGGGGGAGACATCTGTGTTTTTGTAGAAAAACAAATTCTAGTTGTAGGTTTTTTTCATCTTATTGTGCCGGCCTCAGTGGCTCAGTCGGATGCGCGTCTGACTGGTGATCAGGAGGTCGCGGGTTCGACTCCCGCCGGGGTCGGCAACATTCGTTCGTGGAGATTGATCATGAAATCTTTTCTACGGTCATTCTCTCCCTTCCGCTGATTCAAGAAGGGCAGTTGTCAGTTTCTGGCGAAAGAATGTGCACTGAACTGGTTAACCGCTTACGTATAAGCCTGCCCAGGAGAGTGTTGATAGGTTAACTGACCGGCTCAAAAATGACCTAAATAGTGTTGACTGGGCCGTTAAACTCCAATACAAACAAACAAATCATCTTATTGTAGATTTTTTCATGTGCCGGCTCATATGTATATAACAGTATGCACAATGTAACTTCCTTATTCTTCTTTTCAGGTCTGACCCTGTGCGGGCCTCTCAACATTGAAATACGGCGTGCACGCCGGTTTTTTTTCCTCCATTCACGACGTCTAAGAAACGTATCATCAACGTCAACGCCAGGGCTTTACACAGACATTGATACGACGTAGTCTTATTGGAAATACATTGGCTGGAGTGAAGATACAAAATCCGGAATTTTTTATGAAAAAAAAAATGAAGAAAAAGAAAAGAAAACTGACCGCTACTACCCTATTCGTCGAGGAACGGCGTGCGCGCCAGCTTTCTTTTCTACTTTCCTTTTCTTTAATTTAACGACGTCGTAGCAACGTCGATGTAACGTCAGTAGATCACGACATAGCATTGACGTTGATACGACCACAGGAGCTTTAAGTTCTGCCCATAAATAATTCATAATGTCCAAAAACAAAAGTGACAGTAAGCCATTTCATAATTTTGAAATTGCTTCTGGAGCTTTTGTATTTGGACATTTTCAGCATGTTTGATGGACCAAACTTCAAGCGCCTGTGATACGACATTGCTAAGATTCTATTCCATTGAAAAGAAAAACAGAAACATTACACATTTTTAGGTTATAACAGTAAGAAAAATTAAGGAATAAGAAAAAAACAAAAGAAAATTGACCGCTCCTACCCTAAGCAGGGCTCCTCAACGTCGAGGAACGGCGTGCGCGCCAGCTTTCTTTTCTACTTTCCTTTTCTTTAATTTAACGAAGTCGTAGCAACGTCGATGTAATGTCAGATGACACCAAGGTAATGTAGTTCATGTTAATTTTGGGACTGCATGAAGTTCTTACACAGAGCTCAGGCTAAAACATACATTAGTACCGGTAATCCCAGTCAACACTGTAAAGGTCATGTCGCGGCCGGTCAGTCTTGCGATCCACTTTTCTGGTGCTGGGTTATATCATAAATTCTTTTGACAGAAACTGAAAGCTGCCCTTTCATGACTGGGTGGAACGAAGGGAATGGCTGGTTATTGAAATAATTACTCAGAGTTTAACAGCCCATTCAACAATATTACGGTCATGTCAACCAGTTCAGTTGACCTATCCACACCTTTCCAAGGCCTGTGTATGCGTATGTTGTTATGTAGCGTAAAGTCTGTCGGTCAGTCTTGCGATCCACTTTTCTGGTGCTGGGTTATATAATAAATTCTTTCGACAGAAACTGAAAGCTGCCCTTTCATGACTGGGTGGAACGAAGGGAATGGCTGGTTATTGAAATAATTACTCAGAGTTTAACAGCCCATTCAACAATATTACTGTCATGTCAACCAGTTCAGTTGACCTATCCACACCTTTCCAAGGCCTGTGTATGCGTATGTGGTTATGTAGCGTAAAGTCTGTCGCCAGAAGCTGACAACTGCACTACTTGGCCTAAATTAACATAGTAAATAATATTTCATGGTCAAACTAGCAAATAGGTATAGATACAGAATATGTACAGACCTTCTGCAATCAAATCCGTTCCACATTAGACTGAGGCAGGCACTGGGCACTCTAATTTTAAAAATCTACTTTTTATGCAAAAAAACATGTAGTATGTGGTTAACGATGAAAGCAGTGTAGTTAGGGTGCATACAATAAAAAATATCATGAAATAGGGAGGAAACTGGGTAGAAACAGGTCCTTTCCGGTAATCAGGTCCTTTCTGGTCCTTTCCGGTAAGTTTACGCACCGCTTATATTTGGGTCAATATGACACGAGGTGTGTTAACGCCGATGTTTTTTTTTTTTTTTTGTTGTTGTCTTTTGCTGCATCTTTTTGCAAGCATTTATATTTTTTGAACATAAAAATCACCACCAGCCTTAAAGGAGCCGTCTGATCTGGGACCACAATGTTTGCAATTTTGACAACAAAGCAGATGACAATTGTTGTGATTGGCATGTTAAAGGTTAAATGACATAAGGCACGTGTCAATAATTGATCCAATTATCTAAATATGCTTAAGCTTTGACAGGTGTTCTCGTTAATCCACGATCAAGGTGTTATATAATAAGCCGGGCGTCTGATTAGACCCGTAGCAAGGGATGCTTTCTGTCTGTTGATTTGACTTATGATCAGACTGCGGGAATGCACAGGATACAAAAGAATCAAAGTACGGAAAATAAGGCCTTGGGTAAATGTTTTTGAAAACAAACAAATTTATGTTCTAACAAAATTGCACGGACTTTTCTTTCAAAAACCAAAAAATAAAAACACCTCTTTCTATTTTTTTTCGTGGACAAAACATTCATTTTGAAATTTGGTAATTTCCAATGAAAAAAAAATATTATTGTTATTATTTTTATTATTATTATTATTATTAAAGATTTTTTTGTGTGGAAAAACCTTCCTTTCGTAGACAAAACCTTCCTTTCGCAGACAAAAACTTCCTTTCGTAGACAAAACCTTCGTTTCGAAATTAGGTAATTTTGCAGAAAATATACGAGTGCAACGCTATATACAATAATATATAATAATAAAACCTTTCTTTCATAAACAAAACCTTCCTTTCGCAAACAAAATCATCCTATTGAAGACAAAACCTTCCTTTCACGAAATGAACTAGGTCCAGTCGAAATAAAAAGTCCAGTCAATTCCCATATATGCCCCAACTTTGGTAAAATACCATATTCCAATCAAATCACTATATATCATACCCTTTTATATGTAAATGCACTCCTAGTACCTCAGAAATACCTTCCTTTCGTAGAAAAATCTTCCTTTCGCGAAAGGAAGCTTCCTTTCGCTGTTTAGCTATACCGCCAGAAAATGACCCCTGTAAGATATGTCTATTATAAATGTTTAAAGGTCAATTTTGTCGTTTCAATTCCAAACAAAATACAAGTTTACAGAAAATAACATCACATTTACAATGGCCAAAGAACGTTTTTTGCCCACCACCAGTAAGTCCCGGCAAAAAGTATTAGAGTGATGACGTAGTGTTTGGATGTCTATAGTCAAACTTCCAGAGGGTGTTGTGACACTCTCATTGACTGACATTTGGCCACAAATGTGAAACATACTGCATTTTTAATCTTTCTTCTTCTTGCTTTGCTTTTTTGGCTTTCAACTCTTCGTCAGTTTCAGCTTTTCTCTTTTTGTCAGCTAACTGAATCTGCTTCTTGGACGGAGATCTCGACTTTGATTTGTCTGGTGTATCGGTCTCCGATTCCGAGGTGGACAGTGATTTTCTGGGAGACTTTTGTCTTGGCGAGGCAGAAGGGGAGAGATTTCGCATATCTTGTGATGGTCCAGCGGTAGGAGACAAAAGTTCTGATTTTGTTTCAACTGTATCCATGTTTACAGCTAGAATTTACATGTTCAAAATATTTTCAGATAGCATGTTATGGGCGCTTCGATTACAAAACTCGAAGAAATAATCCGGTAAAAATTTCTTGAACAAATTCGGTGGTGCACACTAATGTCCGGGAATTGTCCGGGAAATGTCCGGGAATTCGCCGGGAAATGTCCGGGATATTGGAGGTAGTGGTGTGTTGTCGCTAATATCTCCACTTCGGGTTGTCAGAAATTAATTAAATTAGTATCAAATAAAAATTTTAGCTCTATTATAAAAGATAAAAAAATAATAATTTACTTTTTTAACGTTTTAGAGGTTAATTTTTTAAGTTAATTTGTCCGGGAAATTCTCGGATTTTGTCCTGGATTTTGGGGTAGTGGTGCGTTAACCCTAATATCTCGACTTTAGGTGGTCAGAAAATAATAAAATTAGTATCAATTAAAAATTTTAGCTCAATTTTAAAAGATAGTTAAAAGATATTTTTCATTTTGAATATTTTAGGGGTCCATTTCTGAAGTTAATTTGTCCGGGAAATTCCCGAATGTGTCCTGGATCTTGCGGTAGTTGTGCGTTTTCATAATATCTCGGTTTGTGGTGATCACTTATTGATAACAATTGATATATATGTTAAAATTTTAAGTTCAATTCTAAAATAAATATAAAAAAAATCTCTTTATACACCTCAATGAGGCAGTTCTAATGAGTACCCACAACCCGGATTGTATCCAGGATGCCGGGGTATTGGTTTGTTTTCTTTAATATATCGACTTGTGAGAACGAAAGAAAGACTGCACAACCCTTGTAAATCCTACTTTTCTCTGTATAAAGTTGGATTTACATGGGTTTCAATTACACAGCTTTCTATGATGTCACACATGTTGCTGCTCACAAGACGGACACTGCCATTGATTTGATGATGAATTCAGACCTAAACATATTCTATAAAACCAAATTTTGCACTTACGATTTTCACAGAAAATCATGTCATCAATATACTCAGACATTTTGCAGAATCACCAGACTGGTATTTTTACGATTTTTCAAGTGAATGAATGAAGTCTTTCTACTAGTTCAATCCAGGTAAGCAGCACACGCCAAATTATTATGAGTTAAAGCAATTAACTTAACACATTTTTAATCTCGTTAGAAAATTAATGGCCTGTATAATCGCTCAAAGTCCGTGCACCTAATTCATCGTCAGGAAGAAATGGATGCGCTTAAATATCGTTGTTTAAGCAAACAGTACAGAACCAGATCAGATGTCGCATTTTGCGGCCGAGATCAGACGCCAAGTTTTGCAGCGTCTGAGCATCATGGTCCGTCAAATCAGTCAAAGTCCGTACATCTAATTCATTGCCAGCAAGAAATTTCGTCGTTGATTAAGCAAACAGTGTAGACCGAGATCAGACGTCGCACTTAGCGGCCCAGATCAGACGCCAAGGTTTGCGCAGCTACTGAACATAATGGTCCGTCAAAGTCCGTACACCTAATTCATTGCTAGCAAGAAATGGATGCGGTTAAATTTCCTCGTTGTTTAAGCAAATAGTGTAGAACCAGATCAGATGTAGCATTTTGCGGTCCAGATCAGACGACACGTTTTGCAGCGTCTGATCATTTGAGTCTACACTGACTATGTCCCACAAATGGGACGCTAGGCATATATGGATGAAATATCTGGGTTAAATATCTGATTTGCCAGTGGATCTACACTATCTGCCAATGTCCCACAAGTGGGACTCAAGGCATATATGGGTTAAACCTTTGATCAAGATCTACACTGTTTGCCAATGGCCCAACAATGGGGCGCTAGACATATATGTGTTAAACCGTTGACCAAGTTCTACACTGTTTGCCGTAATTAAAGATTCTATGAGATCTTCTATAAATTAGTCATGTTGTGTGCACTCATTAGAACTGCCTCAATGAAGGTGTATGAAAAGATTTTTTTATATTCTTTTAAAACTGAACTTAAATTTTAATATATATCAATCGTTATCAATTTGTGATCACCACAAACAGAGATACTATGAAAATGCACAACTACCCCAACATCCAGGACATAACCGGGAATTTCCCGGACAAATTAACTTCAGAAATGGACCCCTAAAATATTCAAAATGAAAAATATCTTTTAATAATCTTTTAGAATGGAGCTAAAAATTTTATTTGATACTAATTTTATTAATTTCTGACCACCCGAAGTTTAGATATTAGGGTTAACGCACCACTACCCCAAAATCCAGGACAAAATCCGAGAATTTCCCGGACAAATTAACTAAATAAATGGACCCCTAAAACGTTTAAAAAGTAAATTATTTTTTAATAATCTTTTAGAAAGGAGCTTAAAATTTTATTTGATACTAATTTTATTAATTTCTGACTACCCGAAGTGGAGATATTAGGGATAACGCATCACTACCCCCCATTTCCCGGCGATTTCCCGGCGATTTCCCGGACAATTCCCGGACATTAGTGTTCGCCAAATTCGGTCCCACTAATAACCGGTTTAGGTTTATGAGAGGGATGTAGTCGGTCCCTGGACAATTCGACCCATAACAACATCGGCCCTATCTATCTATCTATCTTCTTATACCGAGTCGGTCAAATTTGGCCATTACCTCAGTTGGGTTCGTAGCTAAATTTAGAAAAAAAGAGAGAGAGAAGTTACTGGATGAGTCCTTAAAACTATTTGCAATCTGAATAACAGAGGTATACTAAAACGCATACCCCTGAATCTCAATCTTACACTGTATGGGCTTTGAACTCCTCTGCGGTCTTAGTATTCACCACAGAAGAGGGAAGACTATTCCACTGGGGAATAGTTCTAGGGAAAAAGGAATTTTCAGGGACCACTTTGGCTTAGTGTAACGAACTTTGGGCACTCTAGGATATATCACTATAGGCCTGGTACCAATGGTATTGTGAGTTGTTTACTTTTGATGCCCTTGTTCGGGTTGAAACTGTCGCAGAGGTCAAGTATTTGTCTTTATTAATGGTCACTGTACCCGAATGTATCTTATAGAATAAGGTTAAAGAGGACTGCTCACGACGGGCCTCTAGGGATTGCCATTCTAGCTCGTTAAGCATGTCACCGACGCTACTTCTATTGCGCCATCGTCGGCAGGTCCATCGAGCAGCTGTCCTCTGCACCTTCTCCACCTGCTGAATCTGAGTTTTAACATAGGGATGCCAAATGGGCGATGCATATTCAAGTTGAGGGCGAACCAATGTTTAATATGCAACACCCTTTTTCTGCCTAGGTGCAAAAGCCAAGTTACGCTTAAGAAATCCTAAAGTCCTAGTTGCTTTTGATGTTATTTCTGAAATGTGTTGCCACCAATATTAATCAAGATCATCAGTGATTGTGATACCAAGGTATTTGGCGGATTGAACCTGCTCCAAAATTTGCTGGTGTAGTGTATAGTCAAACATAATTTGTTTGTCCGGAGGGTGTCGTGGCACCCTCATTGAATGGCATTTGGCCACATTGAACTTCATCTGCAAATCGGCCTCCCACTGTGCTAGCTGATTCAGGTCATCTTGTAAATTAAGACAGTCAGAAGGAGAATATATATTTCTATAAAGAACACAATCGTCAGCAAACAAACGGACAGCTAGATGACCTGATATTATCAGGGAGATCATTAATGAATACCAAGAAAAGGACCGGTCCCAGGACCGAACCTTGAGGGACACAAGATAAAACAGGGACTGGATCAGATGCTTGGCCATCAAGTACAACTTGTTGTGAGCGCCCTGAGAGCCATGAGCTAATCCACCTATGTGTGGATCCTCTTATCCCATAGTAATCCAATTTATACAATAGCGTTCTGTGAGGTACCTTGTCAAACGCCTTAGCGAAATCCATGATAATCAAGTCAGTCTTTTTGTGGCCATGGTTTATGGCCCCATCCAGATTGCTTACAATGTCATGGAAGAATTGAACTAGTTGAGTTTCGCAAGACCACCGTGTTGACAGTCAGCAAGAATGCTCTCAGAGGCTAGATGCTTGTTGATGTTGCTAACTATTATATGCTCCAGGGCCCATGACAAAATCGGCCCATACAAAATCGGCCCATAGCAATTTTGATCCACAAATTTAATTGGTTTGCTTGCACGGCCAAACAATTAGCATGTAAAGTAGAAGTGGAGGCAATTAATCTTCGGAGTCAAAAGAAAGCCAAGAATGTTTGGTTAAAATATATTGGATTTTATTGAATAGATGTTTGCCGGTCAGAATCTATTTACATAATTATGTACAAACAAATGACAGGATTTGTGAATGAATGCTTAACAGGCACTGTATTTGTTTCATATATTGTACCCGGTGGACACAAATCCTGTCATCATGAGTAAAATGACAAACTCCGCACACGAGGAAGCCGCCAGCATAAGACAGTCTTTATAAATCACATATAAAGGATAAAAAGTAGAAGTAAAACAAAGATCAGGAATTGATACAATTAACTCACTCCATCCATAAAAGACACCAAAGGGAAAGAAATACAAACATTAAGCGACCAGACCATAATGGAAACCTAAACAAAGGAAGGCCATATGGACAGTTACTTTCCCACAAAATGGCCATATGGCCATCCAAAATTAAAAGACACAAGTGATACACACAGTAAGTAACAAACAACAACATAAATAAATCGCCACAGAAGAGCCGCCTTGGAACGGTCAGTGGAAGATTTCCACTGGGGGGCTTAAATCGATTTTACGTGGCCACAATCCTCGCCCTTACTTCCGTCGCGATTTAGACAAATAATTTGTTCAGTCCGCATGAAGGCCTCCTAACTCATCAGTGCAACATCTCCGTGAACACAGAAATCAAAGAAACACAGAGGTGAGACAACGGTGAGGACTCGACAGCAAGAAACCACTGAAATGCTGGAGCAAAAGAAAACCAACAGTTAGAACCTCATTTGTCTAAACAACCCTAATCAAATATAAATATGCCCAGCTGTGAACTTTCAAGGTAACCAAATCATACTGCCTTTAGAGCATCTATGGGGTGGTTGAGGGTGGGCAAAAAACATTGAATGTATATCAAGGTCCATTTTTCATCACGGTAGTCCTTCAGCTAGTTGCCTAATAATGACAAAGATGGAAGAATTTCGGCATTTGGTGCGTGAGACGAGCCAAACCAATCAAATTACAGTAGAACTTCGATGGCTCGAACACCGATGGCTCGTTTACCATGGATGAGTCGAACCCATTCTTGAGCTCCTAGCGAAATCCTCTACATAAGAAATAGTGGGGGATAATTAAGGAGATTTTAGTCTTTTATCTTGCAAATGTATGCTCGATGAGGCGATTCTAATAAGTACACACAGAATACATATTCATCATAGACCACCGAAAATATGTCTAAAAGTATCTCGGTATGCCTTCTGACAGTAACCTCAGTGGCTCGAATTACCCCTGTCAGCAACACATTTTCGAGGTCCCAAAGGTGTTCGAGCCATTGAAGTTCGACTGCACTTAGATTGTGACGCATTTCTAACCATCCATCAATGAAATGCATTATAAGAGATTCATAATGACGTCAGATCGCGCGAGGGTTCTTAAAAATAACCCAGTAAAGCATTTCCTGAACGAATAAGAACAGAACAGCGGAGAATAAGACAGTTCGCCGAACCCTCATCTTGACAGTTATGTAACATAACTCCACAATGATCAGGAATCGATACAATTATCCCACAGCTTCCATCAGAGACACCAAAGGAAAGAAACACAAACATGAAGCAACAGCCCCAAACGGAAACACCAACAGTGGAAAGCCAAAACGACAGTCATTACGATAACTCACCCATGCGCCATAATGCATTTTTCACATCTCCAAACTGTCTACTTTTCTGATGAAAATCCTTGATATTTTTCTTATTTAAACTGCAAACATAGGTTATGGGTGCTCGTTAGAACCGCCTCATTGAGGCGATTCAAACGAATACCCACAAGCTATGTCTTGGAGCAGAAATAAGAAAAATGATGTATACCCCCGTAAACCCCAGTTTTCTCTATATAAAGTGGGGTTTAGGGGGTCTTCATCGTTCACATGATGGCTCGTTTACCATGGATGAGTCGAACCCATTCTTGAGCTCCTAGCGAAATCCTCTACATAAGAAATAGTGGGGGATAATTAAGGAGATTTTAGTCTTTTATCTTGCAAATGTATGCTCGATGAGGCGATTCTAATGAGTACACACAGAATACATATTCATCATAGACCACCGAAGATATGTCTAAAAGTATCTCGGTATGCCTTTTGACAGTAACCTCAGTGGCTCGAATTACCCCTGTCTCCAACAGATTTTCGAGGTCCCAAAGGAGTTCGAGCCATTGAAGTTCGACTGTACTTAGATTGTGACGCATTTCTAACCATCCATCAATGAAATGCATTATAAGAGATTCATAATGACGTCAGATCGCGCGAGGGTTCTTAAAAATAACCCAGTAAAGCATTTCCTGAACAGCGGAGAATAAGACAGTTCGCCGAACCCTCATCTTGACAGTTATGTAACATAACTCCACAATGATAAGGAATCGATACACTTATCCCACAGCTTCCATCAGAGACACCAAAGGAAAGAAACACAAACATGAAGCAACAACCCCTAACGGAAACACCAACAGCGGAAAGCCAAAACGACAGTCATTACGATAACTCACCCATGCGCCATAATGCATTTTTCACATCTCCAAACTGTCTACTTTTCTGATGAAAATCCTTGATATTTTTCTTATTTAAACTGCAAACATAGGTTATGGGTGCTCGTTAGAACCGCCTCATTGAGGCTATTCAAACGAATACCCACAAGCTATGGCTTGGAGCAGAAATAAGAAAAATGATGTATACCCCCGTAAACCCCAGTTTTCTCTGTATAAAGTGGGGTTTAGGGGGTCTTCATCGTTCACGTGATGTACTTTCCCACAAAATGGCCAAAAGGCTATCCAAAATAAAATAATATACGCGCCACAAACACCCAAAGACAAACCATAACAAAAATATGACATGACAGAAGAACAGCCTTGGAACGGTCAGCGGAAACGAATTCCACTGGGGGGCTTAAACCTATTTTAAGTGACCACAATCCTCGCCCTTACTTCTGTCGCGATTTAGACAAATAATTTGCAGTCTTCCACTGACCGTTCCGGGGCGGCTCTTCTGTGGTGATTTGTTTATGTTGATGTTTGTTGCTTGCTGTGTGTATCACTTGTGTCTTTTGGTTTTGGATGGCCGTGTGGCCGTTTTGTGGGAAAGTAACTGTCCTTGTGGCCTTCCTTTGTTTGGGTTTCCGTTGTGGTCTGGTCGCTTGGTGTTTGTATTTCTTTCCCTTTGGTGTCTTTTATGGGTGGAGTAAGTTAATTGTATCAATTCCTGATCTTTGTTTTACTTCTACTTTAGAGGTTCAAAGGCGGTTCTTCTGTCGCGGTTTATTGCACGACCCGCAGAAAAAGCGACCGACTGAAGTCGGTTGATTACTAAGAGTGCCCTAAAATCACCGTGTCATTCGGTCATTCTGTCAGTCTGACAGTCTGTCCGTCCGTAACCCGTTTGTGAAAATTGGTGATAGTGACTTAACTGCTTGGAATATTTAAACAATTTTTGGCATACTGATAGATATCAATGAGATCTAACCAATGAACTTGCGAAATATTACATTCCATTTAGTATATGGTCTGTCTGTCTGTCCGTCCTTAACCCGTTTGTGATAGATATCAATGACTTAACTGCTTGGAATATTTAAACAATTTTTGGCATACTGATAGATATCAATGAGATCTAACCAATGAACTTGCGAAATATTACATTCCATTTAGTATAGCCTCGCCGAGCCGAAAATGTGAAAATTTTCGAACTGCTTCTCCTCGGAAACCGTTGGGCCGATTGAAGTCAAATTTCATATGGAGCCTCTATGGGATGGGGGAAACCAAAATTTGCTCATGGGGTCCAGGTCACATGACCAAAATGGCCGCCAAGCCATTTATGGTAAAAAACCCTTCAAACTAGTCTTCTCAAGAACCACTGTGCAGATTTCCACGAAACTTGATAAATAGCATCTGGGACGTAGGCCCATCATAAATTGCTAAAATGGTGACCCTGGGTTGACATTGACCTTCTTTGTGCCTAGGTCAAACTTTGACACATATGCTTTTGTATTGGAAAAGTGAGAATGCATTTTATCCTGCAAACGATTCAGAATACAGTACTAAAGTATAAGATATATTTTTGCTCCTTACGATAAGGCGCATTTATTGGGGGGAACCGTTTTAGGTCCAGGTCACATGATTTTTGTTATGGTTTGTCTTTGTGTGTTTGTGTCGTTTATATTATTTTATTTTTGGATAGCCTATTGGCCATTTTATGGAAAATTAACTGTCCTTTTGGCTTTCCGCTATAGATGTTTCCATTGGGGTATGTTGTTTCATGTTTGTGTTTCTTTCCCTTTACTGTCTCTAATGGGGGCTGTGGGTTGATTGTATCGATTCCTGATCATTGCCTCCACTTCTATTTAGTTGATGACCACATTCGTCTTTCAGTCACCAAGTTTGCTGTCTGCGTTACAGAAGGCCTAGACAAGCTTCACACGTTATATTGGTAACCTAAACTTCACAATAGACCATACAAAGCAAGATTTATTGCAAATTCAAGCTCTTGTACCCCCACTGAATATGTTCAAAAAGGGTTATCCTTTGTAATCAAGGAATACACCACAGAACTGGAAAATATGGAGTGTACATGTTTTCTGGGCCAGACTAGCTAGTTTCGGCCAATAAGGCCCCATCAGTGACCCTAAAATATTTTCAAAATTCCACAATGTAATCAATGATCCCAAAGGACAAGAAAATATAAACTACACTATGATGTAGGACAAGGAGACTTTTTACGGCCGCCACATGTTCCTAGGTAAGGGGGACCTGTTGAAGACTGGAACAGTACTTGAGAAATCGTCGATGTTGAGTCATTTCTGGGTGTTCCAACAGCTGGTAATTGCATTGGAGAACCTCATCGGATGCATGGACTGTACTTGCTTTTTATGAGCGCGATAAGTTGCTCAATTTGGACCATCCCCATGGTCACCTACAGTACGTGAAGGTTAACCTGAATCTAACAGGATCACGTATGTATTTACACACATTCGTATAGAAGGATTTACAGTAAGTATGCATGTACGGAAAACCGAAAAATTATATGCCTCTGGCACAATACAATGGAGCGGCATAAAAAGTCAAATGCTTTTATACTGCTACCAAAATGCACGTAGCTGAAGAACAAATACAAGGCAAAGGGTTTTTCAGCTAATAAACTTTAAGAAGAAAAGTCTAGCTTCTAAGACATCTTTTCATCAGAAAACTATGCTCCCACTATAAATAAAATCCTTGAATCAGTTGGCTTGAATATAATGTCAGTGTCATCAAGGTAGAATCAATGCTCAAACCCGAATTTTATGGTGACTTAGTATATAATTCAGAAAAATATATAACCGCAATGACTTCAGCACCCAATTTCGTAACATCATTCTTCGATATAAAAAGATTGGGTACAACATAAATGTTATACGACAGACTGCATGCATGGTAGTTAACCCAATTACGGTTGACTACTTTGCTTCCCTTTTTAATTGCACGCCGGTGGGTCAGGCCTCAGATTCTATGACGGTTCAAACGTAAAGGCTTATTGAGAATTAGAGAGATCTAATTCAAGGTAATGTTGGTTGGTGCCTGATGCTCTGTCTCTGGGCGGGCCCATCGGAGTCTAACTGTTGGTCTTTTTTTGTTTCAGCATTTCAGTGGTTTCTTACTGTCGAGTCCTCACCGTTGTTTCATCTTTGTGGTGTTTGATTATTTGTGTTCACGGAGATGTTGCACTGATGAGTTAGGAGGCCTTCGTGCGGACTGAACAAATTATTCGTCTAAGTCGCGACGGAAGTAAGGGCGAGGATTGTGGCCACGTAAAATCGACTTAAACCCCCCCCCCCCCCCCCCCCCCCAGTGGAATTCGTTTCCGCTGACCGTTCCAAGGCAGTTCTTCTGTCGCGGATTATTTTTGTTATGGTCTGTCTTTGGGTGTTTGTGTCGCTTGTGTTATATTATTTTGTATAGCCTATTGGCCATTTTGTGGGAAAGTAACTGTCCTTTTGGCTTTCTGCTGTTGGTGTTTCCATTAGGGTCTGTTGTTTCATGTTTGTGTGTCTTTCCCTTTGGTGTCTCTGATGGGAGCCGTGGGCTGATTTTATCGATTCGTGGTCATTGCCTCCACTTCTATTTTGTTATGTTGTCATGATAAACTGTAGCCAGTATGACCAGAATTATTTCCTCCAACAAATAGACTTCATGGCCAAGTGAGTAATGACATTGACTCTTAATCATTAGGAGGTTCTGCAAGGGATGGTCAGATGGTTTTTCTCTGGAAACTTGGGTTTTTGCCCACCTCGGATTAACAACCATCGAAATAAGTGAACATTTTGATAGGGCTATAAAACCAGAACAAAAAACAAAAACAATAGGCCCATGGGCCACTTTGCTCATCGGATCTCAGTTAGCAATATATTTTAGGAAGTGGCTATTGACAGCTGGCTGTCGATCGACAGCCGACCCCAGCACATTCCTACAGCACAAAGAGACCTCCAGGTTGGTGTGACTGAATTACTCTTACCATAAGGAATAAGAATATATATGGTTGTGGGGTAGGGATCTTAATGGTTTCTGATGGTGGGATGGGGCATGAATCTGGACCCATATGTTGGTGTCACTGAAAGCGTCTTATCATAAGGAACATGTGGTTTAGGTTCTGAACGGTTTCCCAGATAGTTGGCCTTTTTTTAATTGAGTGTGTGTGTGTGTGTGTGTGAATTCGGGTTAAACGTCGCTTTCAACAATTTTTCAGTCATATCACGACGGTGTCTGGTTGCGACAGGGAGCTCAATGCTCACGTTTATAGTGCTGCCTCACTGAAGTATCATGTCCCAGACACATTACATGATACCACACCCAGTCACATTATCCTGACACTGGATCGACCAGTCCTAGCTCTTCCCCGTAATAAATCTGAGCGCCAAGCGAGGAGCAGCTAGTACCATTTTTAACGACTTTGGTATGTCGCGGCCCGGGATCGAACCACAGACCTCCCGTTCCCCGGAGCGGACACTCTACCAACTGAGCTATCGGGGCCGTTTTTTTTTTTTTTTTTTTTTTTTTAAATTGAATGGTGGGGACATGGCCCTGTCACACCCCGGGAGACCCCTAGGTTGCTATCACTGAATGTGCCTTATCATCATAAGGAACAAGAATATATATGGTTTAGGGGTGCAGATCTAAACAGTTTCTGAGATATTGGGCCTTTAACTAAGTGGAGGGTGTGGAGCATGGTCCCAGCACACCCAGTGGACCCCAGGTTGGTGTCACTGATTGTGTCTTACCACAAAGAACAAGAATACATGTATATATGGTTTTGGGGTGGGGATCTGAATGGTTTCTAAGATACACGGCCTTTTATCTAATGGAGGGGATGGGCGTGCCTCGGCACATCCTGGCGTACCCAGTATAAAAGTACATAAAAGCTGGCATTAAAGTACATGTTTATGGCTGAAATTAACTCGCTGCGGTGGACTGGTAAAGCATCAGATTTGAGATCGAGAGGTAGCCGGTTCGATCCCTGCAAGTGCCACATGCTGTTTCCTTGAACAAGAAACTTTATCCACATTGCTTAGTACTGGTTTCTACCAGGGAAAGAGGGTCACATGGAAGATAAGTACTGGCACTTAATGTGTTACCCTCTATAAACAAGGTCGAATATTATTATTATTATTATTATTATTATTATTATTACGCGAGGGACATTTCCATAAAAATTTGGTCAGTATATCTGCAAAGGCTTGGCAGTAAATGCCATTTTTCTATTTTCCCCATGGAATCTCTAAGTTGCCACAGCAACCAAACTAATGAGCCAATTTTCATATAAAAAAACAAACAAAAAAAACTTTAAATCCCCCCGCCCAAGGATGCTACAGATGAAATTTGGGTTGAATCGGCTTAGTAGCTTCAGAGGAGATGTCGTTTAAAAGTGATGATGTCAGGCGACGATAGACAACTGCTATCCTATAAGCTCCCCTGGAGCCTTCAGCTCCATTGAGCTAAAAAAATAGGGGGGTGGGGGGGGGGGCATGTTGTTTTAGGTGCATATCCTGTTTCAGGCTTTATATCTTCTGAACCTATGGATGGATTATGGGATTGTGACCAATCTTACATGGTTATATCACTAGGAGGGGAAAATCAGTCATTATGTTTTGATGACCTTTACCTTGTTTTCAAAGGTACAATCCCCTAAAAACTGTCATTTTTGGACCAAAAATGGCTTGTCTGCACCCTATTTCATGAACAAATCAATTAATTTTGGTCAAACTTCATTCATACCACCAACAAAAGATTTGATTAGATTTTGGTGACCTTGTCTTAAATTTTTATGGTCATAGGCTCCAGAAAACTTGATTTTCAGCCAAAAATGGCTTTTCTGCACCCTAGCTCATGGCAACTTGGTGAAATTTGATCTATCTTGGAACATTTCTAGTTCTATAATTGGATCCAGAGATATGGTGAAAATATGGATATACAAATGTACTTAGTATTGAAGAAATATTATTGCTGGCTGTCAGCAGACTTTTAGGTCCGGTGACAGCAGGCTGTCAGTAGACCTAAAAGTCTGGTGCCAGCCGGCTGTCAGCAGACCTTGCCTTAAAATTAACAGACGATCTTTTCAAAGCATGCGCGGTGGTATGAGTAGTAATGTGAGTCTCTTACCTCGAATCGAAATAGTGGCTATGCCAGTCACAAACAGGATGCCTAGCCCAATAAACGCAGAAAACAACACCCAGAGATCATATTTCAATGCCATGAATGACTCAAACTTAGAGGCACGAGCTTATGATCAGACCACCATAACAAACCTAACCGAGACTGAGGAGACTTTCTTGGGAGGTCTGTCACAGGGGGCGACAGGCCACGACCCTGAGGTCATTAACCCATAGGATGTAAGTTTTACCAATGTATATAGGGTTGACCCAAATGTAACAAATGGGTCTTTTAATCAACAGGCACCCAATCTTAACAATCTCAATGTTCTATATACTAATGCTGACTGTTTTACTCAATCTAAACGTGAAGAACTAAAGCTTCTTATACACGAGAAAAATCCTGATATTATCGGCATAACAGAAGCTTTCCCTAAAAACAAAGTTTTTGAAAATCAAGACATCTTATATCAGCTGGAAAACTATGACCTATTCACTACCAACCTCAATGAAGGCCGAGGAGTACTACTCTATGTCAAAACCGACTTATCAGCTCAGCAAGTGAATATAGACTCTAATTTTAAAGAATCTGTTTGGTGTCGTGTGAAACTAAAAAATAGAGATACTTTACTAGCTGGTTGTATATATAGGAGCCCCAGCTCATCCGAAAACAATTTTTACCACTTGAAATCATTGTTCATAAAGTGTCGAGACATGAACTTTACACACAAGCTCATAACGGGAGATTTTAATTTTAAGGAAATAAACTGGTGCGAGATGACCACGTGTGTCAATGAAACACACATATCAAGTCAGTTCCTAGAGTGTATTAGGGACACATATTTCTTCCAGCATATTTTAAAACCCACACGCTACAGAGAAGGGAATGAGCCATCAGTTTTAGATTTAATTTTATCAAATGAGGAGGATATGGTCACCAACATCAATTACCTACCTGGATTAGGGAAAAGTGACCATCTAGTCATTGATTTCAAACTGAACTGCTACACAGAACAAGAAAGAAAATGCAGTACTGAGAAACTGAATTTCTTTAAGGGGGATTACAACAACATCAGAAACCAACTACGTCTAGTCAACTGGCAAGAAGAATTGGATGGAATGAATTTGCTACAATCCTGGTCTCGGTTTGCTGAAATAAATATCCACTTAATGAAGAATAACATACCTGTGAGCAAACCAAAAATCGATGGTAGCAAGCACAATCCATTTGTCAATCGATCCTGTCTAGACGCTATTAAAGATAAACGTAAACGTTGGTTGAAGTACAAATACTGTAAATCGGATAATAATTCCAATCAATATAAAAAGTAGAAGTAAAACAAAGATCAGGAATTGATACAATTAACTTACTCCATCCATAAAAGACACCAAAGGGAAAGAAATACAAACATTAAGCGACCAGACCATAATGGAAACCTAAACAAAGGAAGGCCATATGGACAGTTACTTTCCCACAAAATGGCCATATGGCCATCCAAAATTAAAAGACACAAGTGATACACACAGTAAGTAACAAACAACAACATAAATAAATCGCCACAGAAGAGCCGCCTTGGAACGGTCAGTGGAAGATTTCCACTGGGGGGGGCTTAAATCGATTTTACGTGGCCACAATCCTCGCCCTTACTTCCGTCGCGATTTAGACAAATAATTTGTTCAGTCCGCATGAAGGCCTCCTCTAGAAATACAGTAACTACAAAAATAAGAACAGCAAGATATCAGTTTGAAAAAAATCTAGCTTCGAAAATAAAGTCCGACAACAAGATCTTCTGGAATTACGTGCGTTCAAAAACCAAGACAAAGTCCGTAGTAACAAAGCTGGAAATCCCAAATGGGGAGTTATCATCGACCGACCAGGAAACTGCTAACACCTTAAACTATTAATTTTCCACTGTTTTTGAGGTAGAACCTAATGAACCATTACCGAATTTTGAAGACAGACCTTTTGCCAGTGCATTAGAAAATATTTCAATAACTGAAAATGAAATTGAGAAAGTCCTATCTGCCCTAAACCCGAGTAAAAGCCAAGGACCTGACCTCTTCCATCCTAAATTCTTAAAAGAAACAAAAGAGCTTATCATCAAACCGTTAAAGGTCATTTTCCAGAAATCTTTTGATGAGAGTATACTACCACCGATATGGAAACAAGCTAATGTAAGTGCAATCTTCAAAAAAGGAGAAAAGAAAGACCCAAGTAACTACCGCCCTATAAGTTTAACTTCAGTTCCTTGTAAGCTACTGGAAAAATAATACGCGATAAAATAGTGAAACATATGACAGAAAATGACCTATTCTCCAAAGCTCAACATGGCTTCATCAAAGGGAAATCTTGCGTGACACAACTATTAGAATTTTTGGAAGATTTAACTCAATCCATAGATAATGGGGAGGACATCGATGTAGTTTATTTGGACTTTTGTAAGGTCTTTGACAAGGTTCCGCATCAGAGGCTATTAAAAAGTTATATGGCTACGGAATAAGGGGAAAAGTCCATGAATGGATCAAGGAATTCCTCTCATCTAGACAGCAAAGAGTTATTGTGAATGGTAATCAGTCCTCATGGAAAGATGTCACCAGCGGCATTCCCCAAGGCAGTGTCCTGGGACCAGTGCTATTCTTAATATTTATTAATGACCTACCAGATGTCATCGAGGTATCAATAAAGCTCTTTGCTGACGATGCAAAATTATATGCAGTGGTTTCTAACCAAACTGGCGAAAACAAAGTCCAAAACAGTCTAAATTGCGCAGTTAATTGGGCAGAAGTTTGGAAAATGTTTTATAATATCATAAAATGTCACCATTTACACATTGGCAAACACGATAGAGGAACGAAATACACCATGACATCCAACAATCAGGAAACTGAGCTTGAAAAAGTTAAAAGTGAAAAAGATTTGGGGGTTATAATTGACCAAAACCTACTATTTAGAGATCACATAACAGCCAAAGTAAATACAGCCAATAGAAATCTTGGTATCATTTTTAGGACCTTTACATATATCGATGAAGAAATGTTCCTAAACCTCTACAAACCACTAGTGCGTCCTCACGTCGAGTACGCTACTCCAATATGGTCGCCTATATACAAGAAGGACCAAATCATCATCGAAAATGTTCAACGACGAGCAACAAAACTAGTAGCATCATGCAGAAACCTGTCATACCCCGAAAGATTGCGTAAGTTAGGGCTACCGACCCTTGAATACAGAAGAGAAAGAGCAGACCTTATCCAAGTATATAAAATCTTAAACGATATCGACATAGTTGATAAGGACAAGCTCTTCACAAGGGCTAGATACATTGCAACAAGAGGCCACCCTTTCAAACTACAGAAAAGAAGATCTAAATTAAACCTCAGAGCCAACGTTTTTTAGCAACAGAATCGTCAATTCATGGAATGACCTACCAGATAGTGTAGTTAATGCACCCTCCGTGAATTCATTTAAAAGCAGATTAAATAAACTCTGGCACGGGCACCCTCATAAATTTGAACCAGCATGTTACCAAACCGGCCACCACACAAGAGACTATCGTCAATTCTATCGAGATGCGCCTTTAAGAAGCTAACAGCTTAGTATGGTGTCTAGGATAGTGAGTTCATAGTGAGAATCAATTTACTCGCTACCCGTTATGTGCGTACTTCGAAATTAGGCCAAAAATACTCAGCCCGAAACGTCCCAGTTTCTTTTTGTTGGGATATATTGTTTTCAGCTGAATCTTGAATGTCATTGCGGTTGTGGGTAGAGAAAGAAGGTAGAGATCTCAGCTGTTTTCGCTTGTCTGTTTTACGGTGGTTAGTGTTACCGATCTAATGGGCAATCTAAAGGAACACCTCTGCTCTGAATCATAATAATCGCTTTCATCTTCCAAGCGTCTACGATGTCCTTCACATTTTTCCAATGTCTTATCCAAATTTTCCTACATTTTTCCCTTAATGAAATGAATTCAGCCTGATAACTGGCATATTTCGTTCCACAAATTTCTAAGCCGAAACTAATGACAACTTATACAAAGCTATGAAGTTTATTCTGCAAACATTAGCTGATTTGTTTCGTAGTTTCTCTTTCGCCATATGGCGGAGGAATACTTTAGAAAAATAAAAACATAAAATCGTTGCTGGAAGAGTTCATTAATGTCGCTTTTCCATGTAACTACTTATTCTTTACATAGTTGACTACTAGGAGAGATATTTATATCTGCTTTAATCGTTATGGCACTTGATTTATCCTGCACTATTTTATGACCTTATTCATTGCGGAAGATTATTGCATATCATCTGTTGTTAGGTCAGAACACCTGACTGGATTTGTGAAAAGGTGAAATATAGATATTGCTTCCAGAAAAGGAATATTGAGTGATCTGTGTGAGGATATCATTTGACTGAGATTGACAACCGCTGCAATTTGGAGGCTACGTAATAAACTCCTTAAAGGCCGGGTAAGGTTTTTTTGTTGCTTTGGTTGTCAACCAGATATGTTTACAAAACTCGTATTCCACATTTTTTTTCTCCTATTACTGCTAGTCGCTCACATCTGAGCCCTTTGAAACCATGCACCTCAAAGTATCTATCTTTGTGATTGACTAAGTATAAGTATCTATCTTCTTACACTTAGTCGACCACATTGGCCATCCCCTTGAGAGTTTCAGTGTTGTTTTTTTTTTTACAAATTTTCAACTATGAGTCCTGGGGGTCTCTATCTATCTATCTTCTTATACTGAGTCGGTCATATCTGGCCATTACCTCAGTTGATTGGGTGGCTAAATTTAGAATTAAGCTGGGAAAAAAAAAAAAAGAGAGGCACTGGATGCGTCCTTAAAACTATTTACAATCTGCATAACAGAGGCATCCTAAAACGCATACCTCTGAGACCCAATCTTACACTGTGCGGGCTTTGGACTCTTCTGCGGACTTGGCATTCACCGCAGAGGAGGGAAGACTATTCCATTGGAGAATAGTTCTAGGGAAAAACGAGTTCTTCAGGGCATCACTATAGGACTGGTATCTACGATATTGTGTCGTTTACTTTTGATGCCCTTGTTTGGGTCGACAGTGTTACAGGGGTCAAGTACCTATCTTTATCAATAGACACTAAATCAGAGTGTATCTTGTGGAAGAAGGTTAAAGAGGACTGCTCACGACGGGCCTCCAGGGACGGCCACTCTAGCTCATTAAGCATGTCACCGGCGCTACTTCTATTTCGCCATCGCCTACAGGTCCATCGAGCAGCTGTCCTCTGCACCTTCTCCACCTGCTGAGTCTGAGTTTTAACATAGGGGTGCCAAATGGGTGATGCATATTCGAGTTGAGGGCGAACCAATGTTTTATATGCAACATCCTTTGTCTGCCTAGGTGCAAAAGCCATGTTCCGTCTAAGGAATCCCAAAGTCCTAGTTGCTTTAGATGTAATCTCTGAAATATGTTGACCCCAATCAAGATCGTCAGTGATGGTGATACCAAGATATTTGGCGGATTGAACATGCTCCAAAACTTGCTGGTGAAGAGTATAGTCAAACTTAATTTGCTTGTCCGGAGGGTGTCGTGACACTCTCATTGAGTGACATTTGGCCACATTGAACTTCATTTGCCAATCGGCCTCCCACTGTGCAAGTTGATCCAGGTCATCTTGTAAAATAAGACAGTCAGAAGGAGAATATACATGTATGTTCCTATACAGGACACAATCATCAGCAAACAAATGGACCGATGACCTGATATTATCGGGGAGATCATTAATGAAAACCAAGAAAAGGACCGGTCCAAGGACCGAACCTTGGGGGACTCCAGATAAAACAGGGACTGGATCAGACGCTTGGCCATCAAGTACAACTTGTTGTGAGCGCCCAGAGAGCCATGAGCTAATCCACCTATGCGTGGATCCTCTTATCCCATAGTACTCCAGTTTATGTAATAGCCTTCTGTGAGGTACCTTGTCAAAGGCCTTAGCAAAGTCCATGATGATCAAGTCAGTCTGTTTGTGGCCACGATTTGTGCTCACAATGTCATGGTAAAATTGAACAAGCTGCGTTTCGCAAGACCTTTGACTCCGGAAACCATGTTGACAGTCAGCAAGAATGCTCTCAAAGGCTAAGTGCTTGTTGATGTTGCTTACTAATATATGCTCCAGGGTTTTGCAACAGATGCATGTTAGCGACACTGGTCTATAATTTGCTGCATCATATTTTTCCCCTTTTTTATAGACCGGGGTTACATTTGCTTGTCGCCAGTCATCTGGTACAGTGCCCTGGGCAAGTGATTGATTGAAGATAAAGGCCAACACAGGAGATATTTCAGCACTACATTCCTTAAGTACCCTGGCATTCAGGTCATCGGGCCCAGATGCCTTATGTATCTTGAGCTTACCTAACAGTTTAGCGACCCCATTGGGGTCAACTGTTATGTCCCCCATAGAGGGGAACGGACTTGCACCTTTAGATGGTAGCTCACCATCAGTTTCACGCGTAAATGCTGATTGAAACTGTTTATTGCAAATATTAGCCTTATCGCGCGCATCTGTTTTTAGAATTCCATTTTCCCTTAGCGAAGTGATCCCAAACGCATCCTTTTTCAGGGACTTTACGAATGACCAAAACTTTTTAACTTTACCATTCTTTTGGGGACTATCGGGGTCTATATTGTCATCTTCAAAGGTAAAGATGCTGGAAACATGCTTCCGATATGCATCTCTTATAACCTTTTGCACATGTGCTCTGAACCATTTGTAATGGTTCTTAACGTCAGGGCTGCTAGACTTGCGAGCACGAAAATACATTCTATTCCGTCTTCTGGTGAGATGCTTGATCGTGTTATCGATCCATGGTGCCCTATATTTTGTTTTGGTCATTTTAGTTGGTATAAACCTTTCCATTGCCGTGGTTAATTCGGACTTAAAACTGACCCACAGGTCATTAACTGACATGTGTGAGAGGTCAGAGGAAAGGAATGAATCCTTAAATCGCGCCATATGGTCTCGCAGACCATCCATATCCGCATGTTTGTAGAGAAAAACTTTACGCGGGACTTGTCTGATTCGTTTAGCTTTTATGTCATACTCAACAAGGACTATGTCATGATCAGCTTTGCCAATCGGGGGCATCCCCTTAACTCGGCTTACTGGGGATGGAGAATTTGTAAACAATAAATCAAGGGTCTTTTCTTGTCGGGTGGGTATGTTAACAACTTGGGCCAGGCAGTGTTCTTTAATTATATCCAAAAGTTGTTGCTGTGTCTGCCTTTTAGGCACCCCATGGGGCACCTGCATGCTGCTCCATTCAATGTCACCACAATTAAAGACTCCGCCAACCAAAATATGGGCATTTGCATTTGACATTATCCTAGACAAAGATGAATTAAAAGCCTCAAGATATTCTGGGTCAATCTGATCTGGTGGGCGATAAAAAGATCCAAGGTACAAAGTCCTACATCCAATGATGTTCAATTTACACCAAACTAGTTCACAGTTGGTGTCCAACTCCGGAGTTTCTGTACAGAGTAGGTCTCGCTTGAAAGCCACGAAGACACCTCCATGTGCATCCCCAACTCTGTCTTTCCGGATGGCCTCAAAGGATTCAGGGAAAATTTCCGAGTTTTTAATTTCTGGGGTTAACCAAGACTCATTGCCCAAAATGATATCTGGTTTCGCCGAGTCGATAATTGTATGAAGTTCAGCCCTTTTATTCTTTATTGACTGACAATTCATGATCAATATTCTGAGGGGATGGTTAAGGACCGCCTTTTTGGTCTTTCGTTTAGCTTCTTTTGACTGCTGCACAATGGGCGATGAAGCTGCCGTGGGTGGGCCGATGTTGTCTGGTATCGGACTATCAGGCTCGGATAGGGTAGATAAAGGTTCAAAGTGGTTGTAGGTGTCTATAGAAGATGAGGTGTCAAACAGAGATGTGGAAAAGTTTGGCATTCCACATTTCAAACACTCCCATGCAACATTTTTATTCAATGATCTGTTGTAAAAACTATACATAGTTGATGACATGCCTTGACATCCTATGTGATACCAGACATTGCAGGTGTCGCAACAAATTCCCCGGTCTTCCCAACCAACACTTTTTTGACAGAGTCCACAAGGGAAGTGTGAACTGTCATTTCGGGAGTCTGGACCAGGATTTGATTCAACATCCCAAGCATTACCTATAACAACTGTAAATATATACAAGTAGAAAAGTTTATTTGAACCAGGAAACCCCTTCATTCTTAGAGATTTTTTTAAGATTGATATTGTACAAACATGGGGCAAATGAAATGCAAAGTTACGGTCGATTGCTGTTGTACCACGTGTGTCCGCATAAACTGGGAAGAAGTTAACTGGGATTTCCTGTAGATCCTGTCCACTGCAACTAAGAAGAGATGCAAGTCTTGTTGCCAGCAACATGCAACATACTCCAAAAAGGAGGTCAAATGCAAAATGGCTCATTATTGTTGGTTTTCTGGTGACTCTTTGGTTACTGAAGGGCAATAAATATAAAGTGGTGTCTGGGAAAGTCTCCTCTGTTGGGCAATATCATCAAAAATCACATCTAAACTTAATTGTTTACCTTAATGTCAATCCGCCGCGAAACCGGAACTAGTTTTGTTTCGGTGCAAAAGTAAAAAAATACCAAGCCAAATTATCCGGGATGTGATAAATATGAAAAGTCGTAAAAACCTAACTAAACCTGCAAAATAAACAAGTAACTAAATATTTAAACAAAGTTAAGGAGAAAAAGTTAAAGGACTCATCCAGGGTATTCCTTAAATTCCAAAAATATCCAAAAATTGTTTCCCGGAAAACAGGAAGAAGTCACTTGCGCGCATGCGCACCCAATCTCGGGTCGTTTCGCCCTGATTACAGTATGGCTCTGGTATTTGAACCATTTTTCTTTTTCATTCTGCGGACAACTTTTTAAATCTGCGTTTTTCTGCTGAATGGTTTCAAGTGAAAATATTTTACTAGTTATGCGCTCGATATTCCGAGGAAATTCAGCGGACCACAGAGCTAACTTGTGATATTCGGAGTGTTTGCGAGTGGTGATTTAATTAAACTGTAAAGGTAAGTTTGACAACAGTTGTATCTACTTGTCATGCCCAACTGATTCCCTTGTTTGAAATCACTGTACAGTTTCACACCCTGGGTAATTAGTGATTACCCCTTTGTTGACTTTTGACATTGTTTACATAATAACTATCAGTGATATATATTATCTTATAATTATATATAAATATATATGATGATAAAACAACATTTCATAAACAAAAAAAAAAATGCCCAGTTATTTTGTCAAATTCCTCTGAGTATTTTCGCATAACTTCGCGAGAAAATATTGCCTCCAGGTACGATATTACGACTCAAAATAATTTCGCGAAACTTCGCGTACCGCATACTTAGCGTGGACCTTGCGAGTGTTTTCGAGGAGTGTCCGCCGAATATATACATCTACTCGGAACAATTCCGAGTGTTTTGGAAAGTGCTCGAAACGTCGAGATTCGGAATAAAGAGTTTTTTGGTTCTTATACCTGAGCCGTACTGTAGGTGGGTCGTTTCGCCCTTATTATTTTCAAGCCATATGATGGGGGTATTGGGAGGTCGGAAAACATGGTTTTGCCCTCGTGTGGTGCAGCTGGACGACCTACTGACGGCTTCTACGTCAGGTTTGAGCAACTGAGCTACCACTTTGTGAGAAAGATATTCAAGCTCGCATAAGGTTAACAAGTCTTTGCAATAAAATGGGATTTATGGCTGTGTGAAAATGATTGTTTATATTTAAAAATGTGACATAATTTTCTTTCTGCTTAAAACATAGATTTTGGATTAGAACTGTCAAATTGTCTATGTTGTAGAATCAGAAATAAGAGAAATAAAGTATATGCGAAAACCCATTTTTCACTGTATAAAGTTGGGTTTAGAGGGGACGTTATTGCATAGACTTGCTAACATGATGTTTTATTTACTTATCAGTTGTTCTTTCTGCACAAATAGTGGCTTGATATAACTGGTTACATTATTACGTTAATTGTGTTGACGGGGCGTTAAACCTCAATTCCAACAAACAAAATATTTTTAAACAGTGGTGTCCGAATGAAAGTTTATGCTCGGGTGCTCGTTAGAAACGCCTTGGCAAAGCGGTTCTAACAATCACCAACGGTCTGTGTATTTGTAACAGGTGAAAAAATGCTAATCACCTTTACCCGGCCGGGGATCGAACCCGGGTCGCCGGAGTGACAGGCCAACACTCTACCGCGTCGCTATAAAAGCCGGCTTGTACCGCAAGGCAGTACAAGTGTCTCTTTTACCTATCACCACTACATATTCCCCCTCCTATTTAAGATTCGTCCTCGAATCTCTCAATCTTTCCAACTAAATTCGCCGGTACACGGATGTGGTCCGAGTCTCTGTGGGTCATTTACGTTGGGCGCCAAATGTAACAGGTGAAAAAAATGCTAATCACCTTTACCCGGCCGGGGATCGAACGCGGGCCGCCGGAGTGACAGGCCAACACTCTACCGCGTCGCTATAAAAGCCGGCTTGTAGTGCAAGGCAGTACAAGTGTCTCTTATACCTATCACTACTACATATTTTGGGGCGGAAATATGAAAAACAATGTGTTGCATGTTTGTCTTGTGTTTTGTGGGTAGTACCCATAGTCTGCTATTTCTGCTCCAGGCATGGAATGTGGGTGGTCGTTAGAACCTCCTCGACAAAGTGATTCTAGTGAGTACCCATATATTACATACTTAACACATTTTGACACTGTTGTTTGGATTTGTGAAGATCACTTGGTACAAACTTGTGTCTGGGAATGACAACTTACATGCAAGCATCCGTATTTGACCTTGACCTACATTTCATGGTTCACTGACTTTGTAAAATATTGCGACCACCCTAGCGTTCACCCTACTGGTCAAGTTAATTTCTCAAGAACCATAAGAGCTTCATTAATGTTACTTGGTACAAACTTATATCTCGGGATGGCAACTTAAATGCAAGCATCCATATTTGACCTTGACCTACATTTCATGGTTCACTGTAAAAAATTGCCACCACCCTAGCCTTCACCCTAATGGTTAAGTTTATTTCTCAAGAATTATTTGAACTTCATTCATGATACTTAGTACAAGCCTTTTATGCAAGCATCTATGTTTTATCTTGGCCTAGATGTCATGGTTCGGTGACTTTGCGCCCCCACAGGCGCGGCATAGCCTTTGGCGGAATTCTTGTTCATTTATTTATTCATCCATCTGTCCATTTACTCATACATTCCATATGTCACTCCCTTAAAATATCATTGCGGCAAAAAGACTCACAGGCGAAATGACCCCACCCCCAAAATCAGGGTGAAATGACCCACAGGCGAAACAACTCGGAACTGTCCTGAGGCTCGCTCAACAAAAAAACTGCATCCCAAATCTGAACGTATGCGTCCCAATATTTGAAGAACAAAAAAAAAGGGGGGAAAAACCGGTTGAGTGAATGCCATTATTAATAGTAAAAAAAAATGTGGTGATGAATGAATGTTGAATATCTGTTATTTGGTTTTAGTGACATGAATAATCAACTCGTGTTGTTTACTAACCCAATTTTAAAAACGAAAGTAGAAAATGTTTTCGATAAATGTGCACTGCAACATGTGCATGAAAGTTACTTCATGCACAATGCAGGAAAAATCTGGAGCCTTTATCAATAAACATTTCATCCTGACTGGGACACCTGCTATCTAAGGTACAAATATCTGTATCGATTTTTTGGTGTCTCGTTGGGCAGTTGACGGTTCGGTTAAAGTGCGGTATTTTACCACTTCTGCTAAACGGTGCAGTGTAAATGAACAGTAACAGCAGAGAAAACGAAAGTCTGATTTTTTTGCAAAGGTTTTTTTTTTGCGTCCGACAGACGCACATATTTTATGATTGTGCATCCTCAGTCCTATTTGTGCGTCCATGACGCAGGAAGCAGCGTCTGATCAGGGCCTCCACTGTTCGCTAAAACATCTGTCATTTTCCATATTTAGATTTTGATCAAAACACAACCTGTCACCCCTAAATTTTGAAATGAACGCCTGCTATATATAAGGAGGAAGATTCCATTTGGTACAAAAAGGGTTAATGCCATCAGCATAGACTCAACACATTCAGCCTAACAGGCCATATACAGATACCTATTCAAACAGTGTAGATCCAGATCAGATGGCTCATAATGAGCCATCTGATCTGGATCTACACTGTTTGCCAGAGTGATTTGTTTGTATTAGATTTTAACAGCCCAGTCAACACTATTTTAGGTCATTTTTGAGCCGGTCAGTTTACCTATCCACACTTTCCTGGGCAGGCTTATATGTAAGCGGTTAACCAGTACAGTGCACATTCTTTTGCCAGAAACTGACAACTGCCCTTCTTGAATTAGTGGAAGGGAGAGAATGACCGAATAAAAGATTTTATGATCAGTCTCCACGAAAGAATGTTGCCGACCCCGGCAGGTATCGAACCCGCATCCTCCTGATCACCAGTCGGACGCGCATCCGACTGAGCTGCCGGACTGATAATGAGTTTCACTGAAACAGTTGTTGACAAAAGGAGACTTTCCAAAATTCAAATATAGTTCAGTTAGCTTCAGAAACTCAGTATAAATTTCATGTTTTAAGGGGAATGGATACACTTTCAGGGGTGAAAACTCCTGCAAAAGTATTTTTGTCTCCTATGTCAATTGGTGTCAGCCGTTAACCCGTTTTGTACCAAATGGGATCTTGCTCCTTGTAGGAGTCCATTTCAAAATTTAGCGGCATCTGATCTGGGCCTGCACTGTTTGTCAGGGTACTCATTCTTGGGTTTCTGTACAAAATGTGTTAAAGGAAAGAATTTGCTGCTGAGGACCAAATCCTTCCCTTTAACAGTAGACCCCTTTTTCAGTGGGATCGAGCTTATAGAAAAGGAAGTCCCGAAAGTTGTCTCCCTTTGAAAAATGGCAGAAAAAATATACCAGGTGTTCCCATTCTCCTTAAGGGTTTGACTGTTCTCAGCACCCTAAGAAAGGTGGTTTATATTCCTAAAAGTAATTGACTTTAACCCTTTTTGGACCAAATGGAATCTTCCTCCTTACATATAGCAATAGTCCATTTCAAAATAAAGTGGTGTCGGGTTGTGTTTTTCTTCAAAATTTATTTGGAAACTGACTAAATGTTTTGCAAACAGTGTAGGCCCTGATCAGACGCCGCAAAATGCGGCGTCTGATCTGGGCCTGCACTGTTTGCCAACTACCCCTTTTAAGGTTTCTGGTAAAAATGGGTTAAATGTTATTGTTAACCCTTGAAGAACCGCAGAAAATTCTGTAGCAGATGACAATGTTTTTTCATTTTTCATTGAAGTAACGCTTGACACTTCATCTGAATCAATTCACATGGAGTTGGAGTTGTTTCACATGCAATGCCAAACCTTACTTTTGTGGAACAAAAAATAAATAGAAAAACACTCTGAAAATGTTGTCTGCTAAACATCTGCTTAGTGCTAGAAAGGTTTATCTTTATTTCTGTGATTAATATTTTTCATTTCCTAATGACATAGTCATTCTGTCAGGATTATATTTAACTCTTTAGGTCAGAATTACATTTAACCGTTTAGGTCAGGATTATATTTTACCCTTTAAGCGCCAATCATGACACTTGCAAACATCAGTTTCAAAAATATTTCTGTCCAATTTTTTTTAGAGAATAAGGATTGACATTGCAGACGATTCACCTGAAAATGCTGAACCTTATTTTTTCTGAAAAATAGTCTAAAAATAAGATATCTGTCTGCTCTTTAAATTTCTGTGGTGCTTTAAGGGTTGAAAAAAACAACAACAACCCAACAACATGAAGAAAAAAAATACAAATAGTTCAGTGTTATGGTGACGCACACTACATTTGCATGTACTGTAAAAATCCTAAAAATTCGGACACCTTAAATACTTGCTGTAATTCTTCTAAGATTTTAACAAATTTGTTTCACAGTCCAGCAAGGGTTGCAAAAAGTGCAGACAGAATGGCAAACAGTGAAGACTCTGATCAGACTGCTCCTGACTGTCTGTCCCAATACTTAGGATCTTTACGGTTTTGTTGATGGTCAGTATTTTTAACCCTTTATCGCCCCTGCCCATCATGGCTTGATGAAATACATTGGGCTGCATAGAGCATCCTTGCAGGGCAGAAACTGATCACACATGAGTATTTGTAAACCGCATGGAAAGACCCAGGCAAAGCAGAGTGTCAGACCGTCCATGCATTTAAGCCTTTTTGGTTTCATTGGGTGACAGGGCTTGAGAGGTCATTTTATCTCAATGTCGGGTAAAAGTCCCACAAAATTGGAAGCATCGTCTCCAAAACGACTTAAATAGTGTTGACGGTGACGTTAAAACTCAATTCAAACGAAAAGAAAACTTTTTAACCCTTGAAGTGCTAAGCATGGTTAGCAGATGATGTTTTGGAGGTCTTTACAAGTTACAACTCCGATTAATGCTTGTCCTGCTGAATAAATGAATTTGCCACTCATTTTGTCTAACAACCAATCGGATTACTTGATATAACATATTCAAATTCACAAATTGTATCACAAACAGTGTAGATTCAGATCACTGAGATCAGATGGCTTCTTCAGGGGCAGTCTGATCAGGGTCTACACTGTTTGCCATTCCTTTTGCACCTTTTGCACTCTTTGCAGGATCGTGAAACAAATTTGTTAAATTTTTTGGAGAATAACAGCATGTCCTCACGTTGTCCAAATGTTTTGGACTTTTCATGAAGTAAGTGAAATAATCTTGAAAGGGCTGTAACACCAAAACCAGAGGAAAAAGACAAGTACATGCAATAATAGCTCCAGATAAGGAGAGACGAGGCTATAACACCACAACCTCATTATAACACTGTTCGTTACTACAAGGTTATGGATATTACACGGTTTCCAAATGGATCCCAAAGATGTATAGATTATATAGAAAAATGACCATAAATGGTCATTTTTCTATATAATCTTTACATTTTTCTATATTATCTTTACATTTTTGTTTGGCTATAACAGGGTTCTGTAACTAACACGGTTTCTGCTTTAGACCCCATTAATAGTGCTATAAAGAGGTTGTGGTGTATCATGGGATACTTTTCTTCAGTTCACGTGTTTTTTATGGAGAAATAAGAAAAATTATCCCCTCATTCATTATCCTCTTTCGTCTAACATGTATCTAGAGCCATGACAAGTACATGTACATGTGGGCTAATTAACCCTTTTTGTACCAAATGGAATCTTCCTCCTTAAATACAGAGCAGGATTCTGTTTCAAAATTTAGGGGTGTCAGGTTGTGTCTTTCTTCAAAATTGATGTGGAAAATGGCAGAACTTTTTGCAAAAAGTGTAGGCCCTGATCAGACGCCGCATTCTGCGGCGTCTGATCTGGGCCTGCACTGTTTGCCAGTGTACCCATTTTGGGGTTTCCGGAACAAAATGGGTTAATTTCATAGACATTGATCTGATCTGTATAGGAAATCCAAGGTCTCAGAAAGTATGTTTTTTTCTCTTCATGTATTATTCAGTTTGTTTATTTTGACATAATGATCATGGTTCAATAATAAGTCTGTTCTCCTCTGTACATGCATAATGCCTATTTACCCTAAGCATTTGGACACCTCTGCTCCTTACCATACTTGTTCTAAAATTTGAGCTTGTACAATTTATTACCATGGCCCACGCCCATCGGGGCTTGAAGAAATCTATGGGCTGCATGATGCTTCCATGCAGAGCTGAATACGACCCAGACACGAGTACTGGTAAACCGCTTAAAGGATCTAAGCCTGCCCAGGCGAAGCGGTGTGAGTGTCGGACCGTCCATGCTTATAAACCTTATTGGTTTCATTGGGCGACAGGGCTTAAGATGTCATTTCATCTCAATGTCGGGTAAAAAACCCACAAAGTTCGAAGCAATGTCTCCAAAATGACCTTTACAGTGTTGACGGGGACGTTAAACCTCAATCAAAAAACAAACAAAAACAATTTATTACCTGATTTTGAGAAGCCTCCATCTAAAATTTGAATTTGTACAATTTATTACCTGATTTTGAGAAGCCTCCATGGTGTAGTGGTTAGGCTACTCACCTCATAAATCAGTGGTCATTGGTTCGATGCCGTGCCTCTCCAGACTTAAACCGAGGTCCTGTCTCTGTATGACCTTAGGTGAAACTCAAATACACGCACACTACCTGGTGTTGTGTCAAAAACAACTGAATGAGTGGCAAACAATGTAGACCATGATGAGTTCCTGCATTGTGTGGCATCCCATCTCGGTTACACTGTTTGCTAATGCCTGTCTGTTCGAATACATACAGAATTTTGGTACATATAATTGGGCCAGAGATAGGGAGAATCACAGTGTGTGAGCTGTCAGTTTGAAAAGTGCACTGATTGATACAGCATAGAACAGCAGCAGCAAAGGTTCTGGTGAGCCAGCAGCAAAGCCCCAGATAAGAGGGCAGGTACCAATAAAATCATAAAAATTCAGTTCTCCTAAAATTTTAACAAATTTGTTTCACGATCCAGCAAGGAGTCCAAAAGATGCAGACAGAATGTCAAACAGTGTAGACCCTGATCAGACTGCTCCTTCAGGAGCAGTCTGATCTGGGTCTGCACTGTTTGCTCAGGCCTGTCTGTTCCTAGAGGATCACTACAGGATAACAAGAATAAGTAAGGGATAATTGTTTAAAATCCTCTTGCGAAACTGTGTTGTGGTTGCTTGGTACAGTTGCCTCATTCAGATGATTCTGTAGCATCTGCCAAGTCATTCATAAGGTTGGGCATCATGACCACCTAGGAACAACTGGACTCCATTTTGTACTAAATGAAATCATCCATCGTTTATGTAGCAGGAGTCCATTTTGAAATGTTTGGATGTCAGGTTCAGTATTTTTTGTCGTGCGTGCTATGAGCATGGCGGGATATAGGGGTCTTATTTTCTGTGCGTCCATTTGTCATTTTTAACAGTCAACATTTGCAACCACCCTAGTGTTCACCCTAGTGGTCAAATCCATTTGTCAAGAACTATAAGAGCTTCATTAAATGATAATTGGTACAAACTTGCATCAAGGGATGGCAGCTTTGATGCAAGGATTCATATTTGACCTTGATCTACATTTCACACATGTAGTCCACTGACTTTGTGAGCTCTTGCGCCAAACCTAGTGTTCATTTCTCAAGATCTACATGTATAAGAGCTTCATTAATGCTTCTCGGCCTAGGGATGGCAACTATGATGCAAAGCATCCATACTTGGCCTTGACCTACATTTCATGGTTCACTTACTTTTGTGAACTATTACACTAACCCTAGTTTTACCCTAATGTTCAATTCCATTTCTCAAGAACCATTCACCTTATTTGCATTATCTGTTGGTTCCTAGTCTTCAGGTTATCAGTGTTGGAAAAACAGGTAACCAGACCCCCCTGACCTTAAAAGGTCAGGGGGGTCTGGTTACCTGTTTTTCCAATACTGACAATGTGCAAGTTGGGAGCCAGCAAATACTGCAAATATGGTGAATAAGAACTTCATGATACGTGGTGCAAACTTGTATCTAGGGATGGCAACTACCGGTATAATGCAAGCATCCATATTTGTCCTTGGTCTACATAGTTCGGTGTCTTTGGCCCCTGACAGAAACGACACAGCCTTCGGCAAGATTCTTGTAAGAGAACTAATTGCAATGACAGTGGAGGTCCTAATTAGATGCCTCTACCATTTGCCATTGACTAGTTTTGTTTTGTGCTTTCTTTGTCAGCGCTCCTGACATTCACTTTTGAATGGTCCATTGTTGTGAAATTCAGGGTGGGACCTGTTACCTTTGGCTGATTCACAAAGGGCAACTGTTAGTTACTGTCAGAAGAATATGCAGTGTACTGAAACTACTGAATACAAGTCTGCACACAAAATGTGCTGATTTGTAAACCCAAAAATATATAAAAACTGTGGCATTTTGCTCTAAAACAAGTTCAAGCCTGAGACTTCATGTTCTGCAATGGAAGGGGAAGTGGTTTTTGGACATGGGGTTAGGATTAGTGAAAATAAACATGAAGGAGTGGTAAAATGCAAAAAAAAAAAAAAAAAGAGCGAGCAGTCGATGGCAAGCCATCGCAAATCCCCACGCTTTTGCCGCATGGCAGACGTGACCTTTTGACCCCTTGAGATGGCCCCTTTGGGCGGAGCCAACTATAACGTCCCTCTCGCACGCCCTCACCATGTAAGGAAGTCATATAGCAAATATGGTTGCGGCCAGTGGTTAAGGTGGAGATAGCGTAGCGGACGGAAAGACAGACGGCTGGAGGTGTTCACAATATCCCCCAACGCTTTCTTTAAAAGCGTGGGGATAAAACCTTAAAAAAAAAGCAGCAAAAAAAAACATGTGATACTGTGATGTATACTGGCCATTATCATGGTACATGTATCAGTAATCTTGTTGTAATCTGTTTGTCATAATTAACCTCTAGTTACTGCTGTATACAGTAAATACTATAGTAAACAGACACTTATTCTTCCTGGTACATGTAGCTTAACCCTTGTCCTGCTAATCCCGGACATGCCTTATCTTTGAAACAATGTAGATCCAGATCAGATGGCTTCTGACGAAGCCATCTGATCAGGATCTACATTGTTTGCCATTCAGATTGTGAAATTGTTGCAATAATTTGCATCAAGCAAGATGTCAAGTTACCTATATTTACCTATATTTTCCTATTTTTCAGACAATTACCTATAATAACCTATAAAATCCTATATTTTACCAAAATACCTATAAATACCTATAATTTGGAATTTTGGGTAAGCAAGGAATACAAAGTTTGTAAAAAATATTTGACAGTAGATGTTTTCTATAGTATTTGAGCTTAATAAGCTGTTTTCTTTTAGGAATTTGTATTCCCTTCAGGTGTAGTGACCCAGTCCAGCCCAGCTTTTGAAAAGCTTTAGCTAGTGGAAGTTCTGATATTTTTAGCTCACCTGAGCCAAAGGCTTAGAGTAAGTTATTGTGATCACTCACCATCCGTCGTTGTGTCCATCTGTCCGTGCGTTCATAATTTCTTTAAACAACAGCTTCTCCTAAACCACTAAACAGATTTTAACCAAAACTTGGCAGAAATAATCCTTGGGTGGTCCTCTCAGAATTTAATGCCATGCAGAACTGTGATTGCCATGGCAACAAAAAAGGGAAAATAAGAGAAAATCGTCAAAACATCTTGTATGAAACCAGAAGGCCCAGGCCTTTGATATTTGGTATGAAACTTCATCTAGTTGACCTCTAACAAGATTGCTCAAATTAAAGCCCTGGGGCCAAAAATGCCCCCCCCCCCCCCCCCAAAAAAAAAACACACACACACACACATACACACACCCCAGGGCCCACTGGTTTTACATAGGCATATATAGGGAAAACCTTTAAAAAATTTCTTGTGTGAAACCAGAAGGTGCAGGTCTTTGATATTTGGTATGAAGCTTCATCTAGGGGACCTCCAGCAAGATTGCTCAAATTATAGCCCTGGGGCCAGAATAATGCCCCAACACCAGGGCCTACTGGTTTTACATTGGCTTATATCTATGGAAAACCTTTAAAAATCTTCTTGTCTGAAACCAGAAGGCCCAGTTATGAAGCTTCATCTAGTGGACCTCTACCAAGATTGTTCAAATTATAGCCCTGGGGCCAAAAATACCCCTTCACCAGGGCTTAATGGTTTTAAATAGGCTTATATAGAGAAAACCTGTAAAAAATTCTTGTTTGAAACCAGAAGGCCCAGGTCTTTAATATTTGATATGAATCTTCATCTACTGGACCTCTACTAAGATTGCTCAAATCATAGCCCTGTGGCCAGAATAATGCCCCCACACCAGGGCCTACTGGTTTTTTGGCTTAGCTTATGTAAGAAAACCTTTAAAAATCTTCTTGTCCGATACCAGAAGGCCCAGGTCTTTGATATTTGGTATTAAGCTTCATCTAATAGACCTCTAACCATGATTGTTCAAATTATAGCCCTGGGGCCAAAATGCCCCCACACCAGGGCCTACTGGTTTTAAATAGGCTTATATAGGGAAAACCTTTAAAAAATCTTCTTGCCTGAAACCAGAAGGCCCAGGTCTTTGATATTTTTATGAAGTTTCATCTAGTGGACCTCTACCAAGATTGTTCAAATTATTGCCCTGGGACCAATAATGCCCCCTCACCAGAGTCTTCTGGTTTTACTTAGGCTATAAATACAGGGAAAACCTTCTTGTCTGAAACAAGAAGGCCCAGGTCTTTGGTATGAAGCTTCATCTATTGGACATCTACCAAGATTGTTCAAATTATAGCCCTGGGGCCAAAAATGCCTCCATGCTTGGGCCACTGATTTTACATAGCCTTATATAGGGAAACCTTTTAGAATCTTCATGACTGAAACAGAAGGCCAAGGACTTTGATATTTAGTATGGAGCTTCATCGAATGGACCTCTACAAAGCTTGTTCAAATAACAGCCCTCGGGCCAAAAATGGCCCAGCCCCAGGGTGCATATTTTATATAGGCTTATTTAGGGAAAACCTTTAAAAATCTTCTTGGCTGAAACCAGAAGATTAAATTTTTTTTTTCTTAATTATAACCAGCTGTCCACCATATCTATTTCTATATGTTGTATCATTAACAAAAGAGAGAGATGGTAGGTGGTGGTGGTGGAAAAAAATAAAAATCTGGCTGGTTTTCTTCAGTGTAGGCAACCTATAATATCCTATATTTCTGGCCGCTAGATACCTATTTTTCTGGACCTTACCTATATTTTTGCCTCCTAATATCACTTGACGCCCTGATCAAGTAATCTGGTTGGTTGATAATCGGTAGTGGGTGTGGCATATATAAATATTCAGCAGGACAAGGGTTAAGATAAGTGGAAACCAGGATAATTAAGGGATAATTTTCTTTACTTCTTGTTAGAAACATATATTGTCGGCGAGGCAATTCTAACAAGTACCCACAATATATGTTTCTAACTACAAATAAGGAAAATTATCCCAGAATTATCATCTTCACTCCTTCTTTACTAGACGGCCCCTGCCTATCGGGGCTTGAAGAAATAGGGGGACTGCATGATGCTTCCGCGCAGAGCTGAAACCGACTGAACATGAGTACTGGTATCTAAATCTGCCCAGGCAAAGTTTCGCAAGTCGGTCTGTCCATGATTTTGGTTTCATTGGGCAACAGGGCAAGAAATGTCATTGCATCTCAATGTCGGGTAAAAGTTCCACAAAATTGGAAGCAACGTCTCCAAAATGACCTATACTGTGTTGACGGGGACGTTAAACCTTAAACAAACAAACCTCCTTGCTGGAGCTATGGATCTTCATTCTGAATAAATTAATTAAACCACACCCATTGCTGATTATCAACCAATCAAATTACATGATATAATGTATTCATTCAATTCTCAAACTGTATGACAAACAGTGAAGATCCAGATCAGACGGCTTCTTCACAAGCAATCTGATCAGGATCTATACTATTTGCAAAATTGTTTTTTTTCCTCTTTAGCAGGATTTAAAAAAAAATAAAATCGGGACTGATGGAAACCACTAGGTATTCTTTTTTGAGATGTTTTAACCCTTGACCTGCTGAATATTTATATATGCCACAGCCCCTACCGATTATCAACCAATCAGATTACTTGATGCAAATTATTGCAACAAATTCACAATCTGAATGACAAACAATGTAGATCCTGATCAGAAGCCTTCTGATCTGGATCTTCATTGTTTGGAAAATAAGGCATATCCAGGCTCAGCAGGACAAGGATTAATAATTTTGGGAATATTACTGTATTAGTGATAATGATGGTACCTGCCAAAAGTCTTTTTATAGATATGGCTGTCAAGTTATGGGTGTGGCTGTTAAATCATTACTGAAAAATACAGCTTGTCCAGAGTGTCAGAACTGAAGCAGAAATTGTTGTACATTTTCCATTCTGAATAGTTGTCAAAGATCAGAATACTTGTTTCTTCCAGTTTTTGTTGCAACTTCTTTAACCTTTACCAAACTCTAGGATCTCCACCGCCCATTGGGGCCTGAAGAAATAGATGGGCTGAATGATGCTTCCAGGCAGAGCTGAAACTGGCCGCACACGAATAGTGGTAAACCGCCCCCTGAATTTCCAAATGGCCCCCTTTTCCCAGGCCTGTGAGCCCAGAGGGCCCCCAAACCTCAAATCCTAGATTGAATACTGACTATATATAAGGAGGAAGATTCCATTTGGTACAAAAAGGGTTAATAGAGAAATTTCACTGTTTGTTTGCCTTTCAGTTCGATTCACGCCACTGACACTTCAGTCCGGTAGTCATTGAATTAAATCAGTAGTCATTTGACCATACTAACCATAAAAGTGAAAAATACCATGGCTGATAACAAGATTTGGATTATTATAGCTGTGGGCAACAAGATAATGGTATATCTTGTCACAATGATACTGCTGATCATATGATTGACTTTCTACCTATTAGTTGGTAGGTCAGTTACCTACCATATGTAAATTGGAATTTATTTGTATGGTTCAAAGAATTGATCCTGGTCAATAATCTCACACTTGTTGATCAGTTTCTATTTTTGCTCCCGAGTTAGCAGAACATTTACAATATCCTTCAATAAGGAAGAGCAATGAAATATATACTTAGTCAAAAAAGTAACTATAACAACTTTCGGGTGAAACTCACTAGATATCCTGCAGCTCTTGAGCTAAATTTGGCTGTAGACATTTAAATCGGACGTTTAGCTAGAGAATGCTCAAACTTTCATTTGTCCATACCTTTCTGCTTCAGAGTTGTCTACCAATAAGTACCTAGAAAGATTTTGATAGAAAATGGACATTGCGCATGCGCAGAAAGTTCTTTTTTGTCTAAGATGGAAGACAATATTCTCCGAACATCGGATAACACTTTACTTTTACAATATCTCATGATCTCACATTATAAGCGAGGTTTTAATTTGTGAAATTCTGAAATTATCTCCCTTGCAATTAAAAATATAGAAATTTTCGAACTGGTGTAATTTTTATTCCTGTCAATCATTTTTTGCCATTTTTTTCAAAAACGTTTTGCGTCCACCATTGCTTTTAATCACGATGGTAAAAAATACAGAAAATTCATGTAGCATGTAGCACTATCGCTTGCGATTTTCTATGGAGTTCCCATTGAAAGCAGCATTTGTCCACAACTTCTAAGAATTGGAGGTCAATATGTGATAGCCTGTTTCTCGTAGCTGATGCAACTAAAGTTCCAAATCTTTTGTGAATAGACGCAAATGGTATCTAAAGAAATGTCACATGTATCAAATTTTAGAAATGTAGGGTACAGGGAAATTTTTTGATGTTAAATCATAGCTTGTGTTAATGATTTTCTCTGCGAAAATGACACAGTGACCCCTTGTGTGTTTAAAGCAATAGTCTACGACAATGTGTTTACGAAAACAAAAACGAATGGTGCTTTTGCACGGAAAAATGAGTCTTCTTATCAAAACATAAAAAAACTTTGTGTAGTTTTTATCTGTAGTAGCTATAGTAACAGAAGCAATTTTAGGTATAGGAACTTTTTTGACTGAGTATATATCTTCATTTCTCCATGCCATAAGGAAAACACGCCCGTGTGACAACACGCCCGTGTGACATAATAGCGTCGAACATGGTGTCAGAAGTGACAAATTTTAGCTTAAAATTGTAACAACTTTCTCACTTCTGCTTTCAACATAGATTGTGGGTGCTCGTTAGAACCGCCTCAATGAGGCGGTTCTAATGAGTACCCACAATCTATGTTCTTGAGCAAAAAAGGCGGGTAATGTATACCCCAGTAAACTCCACTTTTCACTATATAAAATGGGGTTTAGTGGGGTTCTGTTTCACGGACTTGTTAACATGATGGCTTTTTTATTTTTGTCCCCATCAACACTATTGAGGTCATTTTGGAGATGTTGCTTCCAATTTTGTGGTGTTTTTAATGGTTTTACACAACACAGAGATTGATTTATACTGCCCAAAGAAACCACTTGGTCTGTGCAGGCTAAGACCTTCAAAGCAGTTTACCAGTATTCATGTTCTCTGCGTAGAAGCACCATGCAACCCAATCTATATCTCCAAGCCTTGATGGGAGGGGGCATCATATGCTTAAGAGACAACATAGAAATAGATTAGATGGCTTCTGACAAAGCCATCTGATCAGTATCAGAGCTGGAAAATTCCACTCGCCCTCTATCCATGACGAGTAAAAATTTTGGAGGACGAGTTGAGGGAGGCTGGTATTGTGGATCACAGATATACATGTATGAAACTTTGGAAAAACCATTTGCTTCCGCTGGCAAATTGTTCCACCTAATGTGTAGGAACCATTTGGCTATGTTTGTTTGATCAACCTCTTTATACACTTTTAATAGGGTCCAAAGTAGAAACCGTGTTACTTAAACAACTGTGTTACTTCCAAACAAAAAAGTATAGATCATATAGAAAATGGTCATTTTTCTGTATAATTTATACATTTTTGTGATCCATCTGGAAACCGTGTTATATCCAAAATTGTGTTATAATGAACCGTGCTATAACAAGGTTGTGGTGTACTGATAGCCCTGGTGGGTCAATTATCCCTGAGTGAAGGTCCTTAACTTGGATTTAGCATGTTTTGTTCAAGCAAACAGTCTAGATCCTCTGCGACATCTGATCTTAGTTTATACTGTTTGCTAGTGACATATTCCAAGGGATCTGATGCATACATGTATATGGATTAACCAATTCAGTACTGAAAAGCACTTTCCAACACTTGTAGATATTCAGATGAGTCACTCAGTCTTTAAACGGAGGTCCAGTCTCCATATGACCTTAACTTTTGGTGGAATGTAAAACTCAAGCACACTCACTCCGACACTTGTGGGTCCTTTAAATTCATTGCACTGTCTATTTACCCATTTTATACTAAATGGAATCTTCCTCATATATAGCATAAGTCCATTTCAAAAATTAGGGGTGAAAGCGTGTGTTATCTTTAAAATTTATTTGGAAAAAAATTGAACTTTTTTGCGACAGTGTTGGCCCTGATCAGAAGCCACATTCTGTGGCATCTGATCTGGGCCTGCACTGTCAACCTATTCTGGGGTTTGCGGTTCAAAATGGTTGAAACAGTAAGCAAAACCTCTAATTTGTTGGTACCATAATAATCCTAAGTTTTAGGACAGATATATCAATTTGAAAGCAAACAGTGCAGACCCAGATCGGACTGAAGGAGCAGTCTGAACAGGGTCTACATTGTGTTCAACTTCAGCTGCACTGGATTGTGAAACAAATTTTTTAAAATCTTAGGAGAATGATAGCAAGTCCTCAAGGTATCTGAATTTTTAGGATTTTTCCTGTAGTTCAACTTTTTTGGTCAGTGATAGTCCCATTGACAACAACTGTATAGACAGAAAATGCTTTGTCGGCATTTATTTCCTGTAGATAATATCTACCTGTTGTAGTACCCTTTTAATTATTCAGTAATTATTGTTTGAGTCTCAGACTAATTGAGTTGTTGTCCAACAAAACAAACCATAGTACAGTAAAATACATGTACCTGTATTAACCCTTGTCCTGCTGAATATTCATATATGCCACACCAACTACCGATTATCAACCAATCAGATTACTTGATGCAAATTATTGCAACAAATTCACAATCTGAATGGCAAACAATGTAGATCCTGATCAGATGGCTTCTTCAGAAGCCATCTGACCTGGATCTTCATTGTTTGGAAAATAAGGCATATCGGGGCTCAGCAGGACAAGGGTTAAGACCCCCTTTTGGGACTGTTCAAAAGTGGCATGAACCATAACTCTGGATTGCCTACTTTAGGAGTTATTGCCGTTTGAACATTGAAAAATGGCACTTGGAATAAACTCAGTTCAGTAATAATTCATGTCCGTTCCATTGATTGAAAGCTGAAAACAATTTTAACCTTGTCCGCTCCATAACTCAAAAACAAGTTGAGGTATTTTCATGAAACTTCACACAAATGTAAAGCACTATAAGACGATTTGCAGAGCGCATGAACCCTAACTATGGATTGCCTACTTTTGGAGTTATTGCCCTTGGAACATTGAAAAAATGGCACTTGGAATTTTTTTCTTGTATTTTTGTCGCGCCTGCTATTAGCATGGCGCAATATAGGCGCCCAGTTTTCCGTCCGTTCGTTCGACCGTCCGTTTGTCAAGGCGTCAACATTTGCGACCACCCTAGCGTTCACCCTGAGGTTCAAGTTTATTTCTCAAGAACTATAAGAGCTTCATAAATGATACTTGGTACAAACTTGTATCTGGTGATGACAACTTACATGCAAGCATCCATATTTGACCTTGACCTACATTTCCTGGTTCACTGACTTTGTAAAATATGCGACCACCCTAGCGTTCACCCTTAGGTTCAAGTTTATTTCTCAAGAACTATAAGAGCTTTATTAATGATACTTGGTACAAACTTGTATCTGTGGATGACAACTTACTGTACATGCAAGCATCCATATTTGACCTTGACCTATATTTCATGGTTCACTGACTTTGTAAAATATTGCGACCACCCTAGCGTTCACCCTAATGGTCAAGTTTATTTCTCAAGAAGTATTAGAGCTACATTAATGATATTTGGTACAAACTTGTATCTTTGGATGGCAACTTAAATGCAAGCATCCATATTTGACCTTGACCTACATTTGATGGTTTACCGACATTGTAAAATATTGCGACCACCCTAACATTCACCCTAGGCTATTGGTTAAGTTCATTTCTCAAGAATTATTAGAGCTTAATGGTACTTAGTACAAGCTTGCATTTAAGAATGGAAATTTTTGTGCAAGCATCTATGTTTGACCTTGATCTACATATCATGGGTGGGTGACTTTGCGCCCCCACAGGCGCGACATAGCCTTCGGCGGAATTCTTGTTCTTTTCTGTTAGCGCTATAGCGGGGCTATAGTCAGATCATCTGACAGTTCTAGTTTGCAGGTATCTAACATTGATTGATAGACTAGGTAGTTGAGCAATAAAGATGTCGGAGAAGTCTTGTTCTTGACTATTCATGACTTCATTAATTATTTCTTAATCCTCCAAGGTCTGCTAACTTGGTGGCCTATACTTGCAACATGTTTAGTTCATGGGCATTTATAAGGTTGGCTGTCATCAAAGGTTCTGACCAGACTGTACAGCTGCACAGTCTGATCAGAGCCTTTTCTGCCAGTGAGAAGTTTCAGTGGGGGCAAGAAGCGGTTCCTAAAGATGGACATGCTGATCAGTATTGTCAGGTCTGGTCATCAATGTTTGGAGACAGTCACTTGCAGGGCTCTTAACTCTTATCTTGCTGTTCACGACAACCCCGATCTTTGAAAACAGTGTAGATCCAGATCAGATGGCTTCTGAAGAAGCCATCTGATCAGGATCTACACTGTTTGACATTCAGTTTATGAATTTGTAGGAATAAATTACACTAAGTAATCTGATCGGTTCAAAGTCAGAGATGGGTGTGGCTAAAATGAATATTCAGCAAGAGAAGGGTGTTAAATTCCCACTCGTCCACTCACCATGACAAGTAAATATTTGGAGGACGAGGTTATATTTTGAATTTACCAAAATATACATGTCATAGGGCATGCAGGGCAAGTGAAATTTTTGCCCCCCCCCCCCCCCCCCCCCCCCCCCCCCCCCCCCCCCCCCCCCGCACACGAGTACTGGTAATCCGCTTTGAGGATCTAAGCCTGCTCAGGAAAAGCGGTGCGAGTCGGACCGTTCATACTTAAACCCTATTGATTTCATTGGGTGGCAGGGATTGAGATGTCATTTCATCTCAATGTCTGGTAAAAGCCCCACAAAATTGGAAACAATGTCTCCAAAATGACCTTTACAGCGTCGACAGGAACGTTAAACCACAAATCAACCTAGTGAAATTTTGAAGAATTTTCTAGCCCTGATTTGTGTTATGATCGATTATCATGGAGTGCTTCATGAGAAAAGCTTTCTTGATCAGAATATTCATGTATATGTATAGCAGAACTTAAATGGCTCGATTAACCCATTTTGTACCGGAAGCCCCAAAACGGGTACCCTGGAAAACAATGCAGGCCCAGATCAGACGTCGCAGAATGGGGCGTCTGATCTGGGCCTACACTGTTTTCATGAAGTTCATCCATTTTCCAACTTAAATCTCAAGAAAACACAACCTGACACCCCTGAATGTTGAAATGGACTTGTGCTATATATAAGGAGGAAGATTCCATTTGGTACAAAAAGGGTTAAGTGACTTTGGGGCCGTGAAAACTTATTCAAGATGGGTAGTTTGAGCCACTGACAGTTCTTAACCCGTGACCTGCTGAATATTTAAACATGCCACACCCACTACTGATTATCAACCAATCAGATTACTTGATGCAAATCATTGCAACAAATTCATAAACTGAATGGCAAACAATGAAGATCCTGATCAGATGGCTTCTTCAGTGCATTGTTTGAAAGTTAAGACATATCCGGGTTCAGCAGGACACTAAGGCTTCAGAAGCCATCTGATCTGGATCTGCATTGTTTGAAAGTTAACCCTTGTCCTGCTGAGCCCTGATATGTCTTATCTTTCAAACAATGTAGATCCTGATCAGATGGCTTCTGAAGAAGCCATCTGATCAGGATCTGCATTGTTTGTCATTCAGACTGTGAATTTGTTGCAATAATTTGCATCAAGTAATCTGATTGGCTGATAAACGGTAGTGGGTGCGGCAGATTAAAATATTCAGCACTACAAGGGTTAGGACATATCCGGGTTCAGCAGGACAAGGCTTAATCAAAGTGGCATCCGGAAGATTTCGGGATAATCTGTTTGATTTTCAATTAGATAAAGGTATGTTGTGTGTACTCGTTAGAATTGCTTCTTGGGGTGATTCTAATGAGTGAATAAAACATACCTTTACAAGATGAAACGAGGAAAAGTGCCTTAATCTGTCCCTGCATATTCGTTACCTGGATAGGTGCTGACCTCATCTAAGGAGGTTGTGGGTTCGATACCTGACAGTTCATGGAAATTGATCATGAAATCTTTTCTTCGGTTATTCTCTCTCTTCTGCTGATTCAAGATGGGCAGTTGTTAGTGGCTGGCGAAAGAATGTGCACTGTACTGGTTAACCACTTGTATAAGCCTGTCCAGGAAAAATGTCTGGTTTTGTGAACTGATTGTCTTGGTTTGACCTAAATAACATTGACTGGGCCATACACACAAAGAAATCTGGATAAGTTTGTCTCAATATGGTACAAACATGGTCCCACTATTTTCGTCAACATCGTTATTCATTTGGATATGAACCAATTAAACTAATGTTTTTGCTGTTGTTATAGACATATCAGAGATTGTATTTCATGATGTTTGAGGATGTTTTGATAATATTTATCTGTCAAATTAAGGTAGATAACAAGGTGGGAAGGTCTAAGACTTGTTTATTTTGTAATGAAAATGTGCAAAATTAATAATCAAAAGCTAAAAATGCTTGATAGTTAATATTTGACTACCCATGCATTTATAATGGTCCCACCCATCGGGGCTAGAAGAATTAAAAGGGCTGCATAATGCCCCCATGCAGGGCTGAAACTGACCGCACACCGCTTAGAGGATCTAAGGCAAAGCAATGCAAGTCACACCATTCATGCTAATAAACCCTACTGGTTTCATTGAACGATTGGGCTTGAGATGTCATTTCATCTCAGTTTTGGGTAAAAGTCCCACAAAATTGGAAGCAACGTCTCCAAAATGACCTATACAGTGTTGATGGGGACTTAAAACCACATATCAAACAAAACAAAAACCCATCTATAATGTAATTTGATAGATTTTCTGGATAAGCCTGTATTGTTACCAGAAGCCTCCGTGGTGCAGTGGGTACGCTACTCGCCTTGTAAACCAGGGATCGCAGGATCGATCCCGGGCTTCTCCAGACTTTCGGATGAGTCTTTAAACCGAGGTCCCGTCTCCGTATGACCTTAGCTGTTGGTGGGACGTAAAACTAAAACTCACTCACTCACTGTATTGTTACCCTAAATTACAGTGTAATTATAACAATGGTACCAAATGTTTTAATAACCATGATGGGAAATAATACATGTCAGATTTTAAATAGCAGGGGAAATAATTCACGCATGTGCAATGAAAAATGAACGAATGTAAACAAAGTTGTGTCAAAAATAGTTTTAACTAGCTAGTGTTTATGATATCAGGTTTAAGTATGGCATACTTATGTACCGGTAATGTAAAATCTGTTGATCAAATTTCATTTTTGACTTCTATTACATATCTGTAAGATTAATTTCTCCCCCCAAAAAGTCATGGTCATCCACACCCAGGGTATTTCAACATGTATTTTTGCTTACTCATAAATCAAGGATATTAGTAAAAATGATTATCCAATCATTATACTGATTGATTCAGTCAAAATCCTGACAGTGGCCTGTGGTATGATGTACCGTGATGTCATCAGCTGTTAATGTTGTCATGCTTCGGGCTGTATCTACCATTTTGTCCTAAATACACCAAAAAAGTCATAATGTTAAGCCTGAACAAACTGTAGACCCAGATCAGACTGTTCCTGAAGGAGCAGTCTGCTCAGGGTCTACACTGTTTGCCTCAAAGCAAAAGTCTTTGCAGCCATCTTATATACCAGTAATGATTTACGAAAGTTATGGCCCCTTAAAAAGTTTCTGATCTTTTAGGATAAATACGGTATGATGATTTGACAGGTGACTAGAAAACTCATTTACAAGGGGTGGGGGATCCTTTGAATAGTGGATTGGAGGAACAACAGTGGAGCCATAAGTGTCTGCCCTGAACTTGTCTTGAGTACATTTGAGTCTCATGCGGACATCAAAGACTCTGATCAGGCTGTGTCTCTGCATCTGCACGGTCTGATCAGAATCTTTGCTGTCTGCAAGGGCATGAAAGTTTTCTTTGCAACATAGCTCATTAATTTGACAGGTGGAAAGAAAACTGGTAATTTGCCTCATATGATCATTTTTTCCTTAACTCTTATCCTGCTGTTCAGGACAACCCTTTCCTTTGCAAACAGTGTAGATCCAGATCAGATGGCTTCTGAAGAAGCCATCTGATCAGGATCTACACTGTTTGACATTCAATATATGAACTTGTAGGAATAAATTACATCTAGTAATCTGATTGGTTCAAAGACAGAAATGGGTGTGGCTTAACTGAATATTCAGCAAGAGAAGGGTTAAAATCATTCTGTTCATTGAAGATGTGAAAATTATGATGACGGTGTACATGTACATTTAAAAAGCTTTATTAAAATATTGCTGTCAACAGTAAGCTGTTATATTACATTTCGTGTCAGTATCCTAGCAGGCATCAGTCATGGTAGAGTAATGGGGCATGAATGAATGACTGAAGGATATTTTTGTCTCATTTGATATAATTTTGAAAAAAGATAAGAATAATATATTTATAAATTCTGTTTATCGTGTGTTATTTTGATTTTAATTGTGGGATAATTATTTCTGGATTAATCAGGCATACCAACGGAATATATAATTTATGGGGTGAGTATGGATTAGAAACAGTAGAAAATTTTGTCAAGACACTGGATTGAAAATCGTCAGGATTCTATCACATTTGTTTGATTTGAGGTTTAACGTCCCCGTCAACACTAGGGTTTGACATTAACCCAGGACCGATGGACATTGTCTAGTGAAAAGCTGGTCAGGTCTATTAAGGTCAGTGGCTGGCTGGTCCGAATTCTGCTGCCACATTGATTAAAATCAATATTTTTAACCCATTTACCATAAAATGTTTGTTTTCATTTTGTTGCTCGAGTTTTACTATGTAAATAAATAATAAGAGAAATAATCTGATGACTGTAGAACTAATACATGTATATCACTTAGGTATGATTTTTTATCATTTCCTCGGTCCAGTTGAACTTAGATCAGGTCCAGTGCATCCGGAGAGTTACAGGACCACCTTGTCTGTTTATTTAAAAGTTAATGTTGAACCCTGAACACTATTTATCACAGGTTTTTGTTTGTTTTTGCTTTGAGGTTTAACATCCCCGTCAACACTGTATAGGTCATTTAGGAGACGTTGCTTCTAATTTTGTGGGACTTTTACCCGACTTTGAGATGAAATGACATCTCAAGCCCTGTCGCCCAATGAAACCAATAGGGTTTATAAGAATGGACGGTCCGACTTGCACCTCTAGATCCTCTAAGCTGATTCCCAGTAATCGTGTATGGTCGGTTTCAGCTCTGCGTGGAAGCATCATGCAGCCCATCTATTTCTTCAAGCCCTGTCAACTGCCGTTCTTGAATGGGAGAGCAATTGACTCCAGTAGGAATGTTACCAACCAATGTATGGTCTTCTAATTACCACTCGAAAATGTTGGGGAAATTTCTATAATTGCATGTTTTCGCATCTTTGTCTTAAATATAGAGAAAATAAGTGAAAATTCGTACCGGTATTTGTCATTGGGTTTTCAGCTTTGCACAAAAACAGCATACCAAGAGGATTCCGTCTGAAGCGAAATTATTTTTGAAAGAGTGTCTTCCCTTGTCGAGCAGAAATAAGAAAAATATCAAAGATTTTCGGTTGAATTAATTGCCTTTTTTGAAGGTACGAGAAGTTGAAGAATTAACCCTTCTCTTGCTGAATATTTAGTGTAGCCACACCCATTTTTGACTTTGAACCAATCAGATTACTTGATGTAATTTATTCCTACAAATTCATAAATTGAATGTCAAACAGTGTAGATCCTGATCAGATGGCTTCTTCATGAAGAAGCCATCTGATCTGGATCTACACTGTTTGCAAAGAAAAGGGTTGTCGTGAACAGCAGGCTAAGAGTTAAATCAGTCTGTGCATCCACCTAGTCTCAGTAGTAGTCTGTTTGCAGGTTTTTCCTGTTTGCATATGTTTTGGATTCAAATGCTAGTTAACCCACCCCAAATCGGGTGATTGACTAACAGGGCATTCCCAGGTCAGACGCCGCAGAACCCGGCATCTGACCAGGGCCTTGTTTGTTTGATTTGAGGTTTAACGTCCCCGTCAACACTGTAAAGGTCATTTTGGACACATTGATTCCAATTTTGTGGGACTTTTACCGGACATTGAGATGAAATGACATCTCAAGCCCTGTCGCCCAATGAAACCAATAGGGTTTGTTTGATTTGAGGTTTAACGTCCCCGTCAACACTGTAAAGGTCATTTTGGACACATTGCTTCCAGTTTTGTGGGACTTTTACCGGTCATTGAGATGAAATGACATCTCAAGCCCTGTCGCCCAATGAAACCAATAGGGTTTATTAGCATGGACGGTCCGCATCGCACCGCGGTTCCTGGACAGGCTTAGATCCTCTAAGTGGTTTACCAGTACTAGTGTGCGGGCTGGATTCAGCTCTGTGTGGAAGCATCATGCAGCCCATATATTTCTTCAAGCCCCTATGGGGGGGGGGGCTTCTGACCAGGGCCTACACTGTTTGCAAAAGGTTCAGCCAGTTTTCCCAAAACACGACCTGACGCCCCTTAAGTTTTAAAGGACTCCTGCCATATATTAAAGAGGGAGATTCCATTTGGTACAAAAAGGGTTAAAAACAGTGAACTTCGATAACTTTAACATGGGTTACTCATTTATCATGGCTAATTTGAACTCCTTCTGGAGACTCCAGTGTAGTCTTTTTATAGCTCCAGATATCCATGTATTTATGGAGGTTTTTAGCTCACCTGAGCCAAAGGCTCACAGGTGAGCTTATAGTATGGTCCTCATCTGTCAACATTTCTGAAACCAAAAATTTAAGGTAAAAATTATCAATGAGAACTATATCGCTATCGATCCCGGGCTTCTCCAGACTTTCGGATGAGTCTTTAAACCGAGGTCCCGTCTCTGTATGACCTTAGCTGTTGGTGGGATGTAAAACTAAAATACACACACACACTATATCGTTATTAATTAGAACCAACCAGCCACATCACATTTAACTGTTTTCTAGTTTTTGAGTCAAATTCGTTCTTTGGATAGATGCCTCCTGATCCCACTTATTGATCAGTTCTCAGTGACTCGAACTACCCCTGTCTCAAATAAATTGTCATGGTCCAAAAGGCCGTGTTCCAGCTGTAAGGCCCTGTGACACGCTGACTGTTATAAGCTAAATGCTAAGTGTTGGAGAAAAAAAAAACAAAAAACAAACAAACAAATTAGAAAAAACGAAAACAGACAGTTACATTCACAAGAGAACTGTGATTGTCTTGTTTTGTCTTGTCTCGGTCAAACCACTTGCTGTGATTTCCAGGAATCACAATTGATTTTGTAATCATTGTTGTCATTGTTTCTCAACCCTTTCAACCCCGAGTTTCTGTAATGGACTCTTCCATCTTTGAATTTGGACAGGTCCATTCTTGTAATTAGGGGGGTTTGGTCAAAATCATCAGCAGGATGGCACAAACAGTGTAGATCCGGATGATAATGAGCCGTCTCATCTGGATCTACACTGTTTGCGTCGGTGTCCGTAATGTTACACCAGGTTGAAAGGACTAAAAAGTAAAATCATCTTTTATCTTAGGAAGCTGGGAGATTGAGGCTACCGGTATTTATGTATCAATAGAAATTATTTTTTATGTCAAAATCGGAGAATAACCTGTAAATTGTCATAGAGTACATGTAACTAACCTGATTTGTGTCATCTGCATAATTATGCTATGTAGGCTCAGATCAGACTGTATGTATCTGTTTGGATACAACACATTTTTTGCATAACACAGATTTTGCTTTGGATCCCCACAGTGTATAGTGTTATTAACTTCTTACCATAAAAATGCTAAAAATTTGGACGCCTTTAGGACTTGCTGTAATTTTCCTAAAAGTTTAACAAGTTTGTTTCAAGATCCAGCAATGAGTCCATGAACTGCAGACAGAATGGAAAACAGTGTAGACCCAGACCTGGCTGCTCCTCCTGGAGTAGTCTGATCTGGGTCTGCACTGTTTGCACAGGCCTATCTATCCCAATACTTAGGATCATTACTGTAACCTTTAAAAGTGCCGGCCTTGGTAGCTCAGTCAGATGGCGAATGTGACTGGTGATCAGGTCTCTGGTTTGATACCTGTCAGGACTTGGTTCTTTCATGCAGATTGAGGCCGGCCTCAGTGGCTCAGTCGGATGCGCGTCTGACTGGTGATCAGGAGGATGCGGGTTCGACCCCCGCCGGGGTCGGCAACATTCTTTCATTGAGATTGATCATGAAATCTTTTCTACGGTCATTCTCTCCCTTCCGCTGATTCAAGAAGGGCAGTTGTCAGTTTCTGGCGAAAGAATGTGCACTGTACTGGTTAACCTCTTACGTATAAGCCTGCCCAGGAAAGTGTTGATAGGTAAACTGAACGGCTCAAAAATGACCTAAATAGTGTTGACTGGGCCGTTAAACTCCAATACAAACGAACAAATCATGCAGATTGAGTATACAATCTTTTCTGTGGTCATTCTCTCCCTTCCACTGATTCAAGAAAGGCATTTGTCAGTTTCTGGCAGACTGTTCACATGTATTGAATGTCAGGCCTGATTTTCTCTGAAAAGTGAGACAGACATATTTTAAATGGCATCTGCAAATGTTGTGATTGGCCCTTTAAGGGTTCAAATGCTGTAGGAGGGGAACTGATAGACAAAACTATTGTTAGTGACATGCAGGCATGATGCCAACTGATCTGTCCTATACTGTGTTTTCAAAAAATCTGAGTTCAGCCGGGCTGGCCACCCATCCGTTTAATAGGTGTAGATTTTCTTATTTTTCGATTTCCTTTGTCAGGAAGAATGAAATATTTTATTATCAGAAGGCTTTACAATACTGTATATGTATCCAGATTGTAAAGAAATGATTTCTCAAATGAATGGGGTGCTTCTTTATGCTAACAATACAATAAGTGTGACCATTTTTCTTTTGCAAAGTCAGCATGTAAAAAGTTTGTTGCGAACTGTGAGGGTGTCTGCAGAGCCTGAAGAGAAGTCAGAACTAGAAATATTTTCAGAGGAAAACAATGTCCCCCCACCATAAAAATATCTTAAACACCCATTTGACTTAAATAACTAGGTTAAAGTCACCAAAATGTAAGCTGCAAACAAGCCATTTTTGGCCTTGGCCCAAAATTGACTGTTTTTAGGGTGCTGTGACCTTGAAAAAAGGTCAAGGTCACAAAAATCTAATCAAATCTGCAGTTTGTTGTAAAAGAGATATTTTACCAAGTTTGACGAAAATCAGTCAATTCGTTAATGAGATAGAGTACAGACAAGCCATTATTGGCCCGAAAATGACTTTTTGGTTCGCTGTGACCTTGAAAATGAGGTCAAGATCACCAAAATCCAACCAAATCTGCGGCATGTTGTAATATATTATACCAAGTTTGACTAAAATTAATCAATTTGTTCACAGAGTGCAGACAAGCCATTTTTGGCCCCAAAATGACTCTTTTTGGGTCGCTGTGACCTTGAAAGTGATGTCAATGTCACCAAAATCTAATCAAATCTGTGGTATGTTGTAATGATATATTGTACCAAGTTTATCTAAAATTAATCAATTAGTTAATGAGATAGAGTGCAGACAAAGCCATCTCTGGCCCAAAAATGACTGTTTTTGGGGTCACTGTGACCTTGAAAATGAGGTCGAGGTCACCAAAATCTCAAATCTGCGGTATGTTGCAATGATATTGTACCTTAATGAGATAGGGTGCAAAATGACTGTTTTGGGTTGCTGTGATATTGAAAATGAGGTCAACATCATCATGACCTAATGACTGTTTTCCCCCGTCCTAGTGATGTGTCTGTGCAAGTTTGGTGAAAATCCATCTATAGATTCAGGAGATATAGTGCTTCAAACAGGCTAGGCTGACGGCGCTGCTGACGCAAACAGAATCCGCACCAAAAACAATATGTCCACTTCAGTGGGGGGACATAAATACCCCAGAAGCACCATCACGGATACTAGGGTCCAAGGTTATATAGAACATTTCTCATGCTCAACTCAGCTGAGCATGAAATTTATAATTCTCATAAATATTAAAATACAAATGAAAGAGGCAATTTTTGTTCTCAGATCAGCACAGAATGTTATTTGTCCTGCTCGTAAATTTGAAAATGCCAACATTTCTTGGCATTTTCAAATTTATGAGCAAGACAAATTACATGGTCAGTTGAGTTGAGCATGAAAAAAGTTTTATAACCTCGGAGCCAGGGTTAGAGTTCAGCATGATAAGGGGTTAATATTTTGATTGTTTACTTTCAGAGTCGTAACTCCAAGATGGCCACAGTAGGGGAGCAAATGCAGATCAGCAACCACACCATAGACAAAGTGACGAAAGCAAAAGTCACGCTAGAGAACTACTACTCCAACCTTATATCACAGCATGAAGAAAGAGAACACAGGTACCAGAAGTTTTTACCCTTTTTGTACCAAATGAAATCTTCCTCTTTATACCCATGTCATACGAAGTATGTCAGGGGGTATATAGTTTTCGTCTTTCCCTCCGTTCGTCCGTTTGTTCGTTCGTGCATTCGTTTGTTCGTTCGTTTGTTAGTTCGTTTGTTGGTTGGTACTTCCGTCTGTCCCACCGTTGGTCAACCTTTACATCAAAGTTTTGCGTTAAACCTTTTTGACAGCTCATATCTCTGTAACCACATGTTAGATTCTCTTCATGTTTGGTAAAGGATATCTCTATAACATTACCTTTCATATGGAATATCTAAGCCCCTGGGTCAAGCCCCTGGGTGGGCTGTCTGTCCGTCTGTCTGTTCATCTACTTTTACGTCAAAGTTTTGTGTTAAACCTGTTTCATTGCTGATATCTCTGTAACCACATGTTAGATTCTCTTCATGTTTGGTAAACAATATCTCTATACCATTACCTTTCATATGGAATATCTAAGCCCCAGGGTCAAGCCCCTGGGTGGGCTGTCTGTCCGTCTGTCTGTTATTCTACTTTTACGTCAAAGTTTTGTGTGTGTTCAACCTTTTTCATTGCTGATATCTCTGTGACCACATGTTAGATTCTCTTCATGTTTGGTAAACGATATCTCTATACCATTACCTTTCATATGGAATATCTAAGCCCCCTGGGTCAAGCCCCTGGGTGGGCTGTCTGTCCATCTGTCTGTTCATCTACTTTTACATCAAAGTTTTGTGTTCAACCTTTTTCATTGCTGATATCTCTGTAACCATATGTTAGATTCTCTTCATGTTTGGTAAATGATATCTCTATACCATTACCTTTCATATGGAATATCTAAGCCCCTGGGTCAAGCCCCTGGGTGGGTTGTCTGTCTGTCTGTCTGTCTGTGTCTGTCTGTTCATCTACTTTTACGTCAAAGTTTTGTGTTAAACCTTTTTCATTGCTGATATCTCTGTAACCACATGTTAGATTCACTTCATGATTGGTAAAGGATATCTCTATAGCATTACCTTTCATATGGCATATCTAAGCCCCTGGGTCAAGCCCCTAGGTGGGCTGTCCGTACGTTTGTCAACTTTTATGTCAAAGTTTTGTGTTAAACCTTTTTGATTGCTGATATCTCTGTAACCACATGTTGGATTCTCTTCATATTTGGTACAGGATATCTCTATAGCATTACCTTTCATTTCGAATATCTAAGCTCGGCGTTCAAGCGCATAGGTGGGCTGTCCATCCGTCAGTCTGTCTGTCCCTTCATCAACATTTACATCAGTGGTTTGTGTTAAACCTTTTTGATTGCCCATATCTCTGTAACAACATGTTAGATTCTCTTAATATCTCTATGGCATTACCTTTCATATAGAATATCTAAGCCCCTGAGTCAAACCGCTGGGTGAGCTGTCCGCCCGTTTATAAACTTTGACATCAAAGTTTTGTGTTAAACCTTTTTGATTGCTTGTATCTCTGTAACCACATTAGATTCTCTTCATATTTGGAAAAAGATATCTCTATAGCATTATCTTAAATATTGAATATCTAAGCCCCTGGGTCAAGCCCTTGGGTGGGCTGCCTGTCCGTTTGTCAATTTTTACGTCAAAGTTTTGTGTTAAACCTTTCTGATTGCTCATATCTCTGTAACTTCACGTTAGATTCTCTTCATATTTGATACAGGATATAGCTGTAGTATTAACTGTCATATGGACTATCAAAGCTCCTGGGTCAATCCCCAGGGTGGGGCTAGGGGTCAATAATTAAGACTTAGGCATTTTGATAACGTCCAAGTTTTGTGTTAACTGCTTTCATTATTGTTGTTGAAATGCAATAGTTATTCTCAGTGGACTAAATGGTTATATAATGTATGGAAAGGTTCAATGCTACAGACAAATTGTCATTTCCACTAAAAGCAGATGCACTGGCCGGGGGTATACGTGCCCCCTGGCACTTTCTCTAGTTATATATAGCAGTGCTCCATTTCAAAATTTAGGGGTGTCAGGTTGTGTATTCTTCAAAATTTACTTGGAAAATGGCTTAACTTTTCCCAAACAGTGTAGGCCCTGATCAGACGCCGCATTCTGATCTGGGCCTGCACTGTTTGCCAGGGTACCCGTTTTGGGGTTTCTGGTATGAAATGGGTTAAAGCACCAATCAGGAAACATAGCAGATGGCCTTTCAAAAAATGTTTATCGTCAAACTTCAGTATGGTGGGGCCATGAAAATTTGTTGGAGATACTGTACATGATTGGCTAGTTCAAGCCCCTGAGGATTAACCCTTAAGATGCCGGGAAAAACTACATCTAAAATTGTTATCTGCTTATGTTGTATGCTGAATCTTCTTGCAAACTTCTTAAAAATATTTTTGCTAACAGGCGAACAGTGTGGATCCTGATCAGACTGCTCCTAGAGCAGTCTGATCTGGGTCTACACTGTTTGCATCAATGACTTTTGAAGTAACCAGCAGACAACAGAGCAGACAACAATTATCGTGGGTAAATCGTAGCGCCAGGCAATATTGCAAACTTGTGAATTGTCTGCCAGGCAGACAATTCACATGTAATGTCAAGCCTGTTTTTATCAGAAAAAAATATGTATAAACAAGAAAGATGTGTTTGTGAAACAGGAACATGTGTCCCCAGGTCAAGGTCAATTTTTTCTTAAAAGTAGGTCATAGGCAAGGTCAAGGTCACAGGTCATATTTTTTTGTATGAGTGGGAAGCCCTTGTCACAAATATGGAAGCTACATGCCAAATATGAAGGCTCAGACGGTTCAAAAAGTTATGACCAATGTTATTAAAATTGTCCTATCAACAAACTAACAAACAGACATGGATAAAACAATATGTTCCCACTATCCCAATGAGGGGCATAAAAAAATGTTCTCATTTAGGGATACATAATTCAAAAAAGCTTTTCAAAGGCAAATTATACATGTATACACACTGTCAAATAAACATCTAGTTTACCAAAACAACTCTTTCCTTTGTTTAACAAGATTGTTTGTCTGCATGTAACTTAAGCCTTAAAGCACCACAGATATATTTAGTGCAGACGACAATTTTGTTTTCTAAATTATTTTTTCAGAGAAATGAAGGCATGACATTACATGTGAATTCTCTAGCAGACGATTCACATATAATGTCAAGCCTTATTTTCTCTGAAAAATAAATAAGACAGAAATATTTGAAAATGACATCTGCAGATGTTGAGATTGGTTGTTGAAGTCTTTACATGCAGTAGGACTTGTTAGTGACATGCAGGCATGTTACATTCGAAAAAACAGGGTCTTGGGTCATATCCATGCACCTGTTGAATTCACAAGTAAAATCTTTTCAAAGAAGCTTTGTTATCATGTGACCTCAGAAGAGGGTCCCTCAGGTGCCTGAATCATAAACAGCCAACAAAAAGGCATAGATCCAGATCAGGCGCATTTTTCATTTGATATTTTTCTTATTTTGCATGAAAACATATATTGTGGGTATTCACTAGAAGCACCTCGGCAAGGCGCTTCAAAAAAAATGAGTACCAAAATATATGTTTTCATGCAGAAATAAGAAAAATAACATGAAAATGGTAAATTTCAAGACCTCAAAGTACGCATTTTAACAGGACTTTTGCAACAGTATAGATCCAGATGAGATGGCGTACCTTAAAAATTCCAAAAATTCGGATACCTTAAGAACTTGCCGTAATTCTCCTAAACTTTGTTTTATGAGCTAGCAAGGAGTCCAAAAGGTGCAGATGGCATGGCAAACAGTGTAAACCCTGATCAGATTGCTCGTCTGATCTGGGTCTTTACTGTTTGCTTAGGCCTATCTGTCCCAATACTTTGGATCGTTATGGTGACTATTGTCTTTATTAAGTTCATGTACATTCTGCCTTTCATATGACTAAATTGACATGTTTTATTTGTATTTTTCAGGTATCGAAGTTTAGAACGGTCTATGGAAGAAGATGGACTAAATGATGAACAGGTTTGTGAATTTGAAGTCTTGTTGAGACAGTATCTAGAGTTAACTTACAAGCCAGACTTTTGAATCTTCACAGTCTCTGAAGAGTATTGTCTGTGGACATTTGGCTTGTTTTTCTCTGGGTCATTATAATGATAACTCACCCGTGCAGAATAGTGCATTTTTCACATCTCCAAAATGGCTACTTTTTTGATGAAAATCTGTGATATTTTTCTTATAAATGCTCAAAACATAGGTTGTGGGTACTCGTTAGAACTGCCTCATTGAGGCGGTTCTAACGAGTACCCAAAACCTATGTCTTGGAGCAGAAATAATAAAAATAATGTATACCTCCATAAACCCCAGTTTTCTCTATATAGAGTGGAGTTTAGAGGGGCGTTCATTTCACAAGTTTGTTCCTGTGTTGAGAGCTGTTTTTGCCCATTTTAGATGAAGTTTGGGTTGTTTTTCTCTGAGTACTGCTGTTCGTTGCCCACTCTAGATCTCTACATGAATGATTGGTTCATTTAAGTGTGATGTTTGTAAAAAGGTATAAAAAAAAACAAAAAAAAAAAATACCACCCCCCAAGTCCCACCCCAGTGAAAATTAGAAAAAAAAATCCCAAAAATTTCATACACACTAGTGATACAAATGATAGACTGAGATTAACCTGTGCATCCACTCAGTCTTATTGGAGACTTCACTATTTAACCCTTTTTGTACCAAATGGAATCTTCCACCTTATATATAGCAGGAGTCCATTTCAAAATTAAGGGGTGTCAGGTTGTGTTTTCTTCAAAATGTTCTTGGAAAATGGCTTAACTTGTTGCAAACAGTGTAGGCCCTGATCAGATGCCGCATTCTGCGGCGTCTGATCTGGGCCTCCACTATTTGTCAATTACCCGTTTTGGGGTTTCTGGTACTCTATGGCTTTTGTTTGTTTTTGTTTGATTTGAGGTTTAACGTCCCCGTCAGCACTGTAGAGGTCATTTTGGAGATGTTGCTCCTAATTTTGTGGGACTTTTACCCGACATTGAGATGAAATGACATCTCAAGCCCTGCCGCCCAATGAAACCAATAGGGTTTATAAGCAAGGACGGTCCGCCTTGCACCGCGGTTCCTGGACAGGCTTAGATCCTCTAAACGGTTTACCAGTACTAGTGTGTGGGCCAGATTCAGCTCTGCGTGGAAGCATCATGCAGCCCATATATTTCTTCAAGCCCCTATGGGCGGGCGCCGTATGTATAAAAAACATTAGGGTGAACGCTAGTCAGTGAACCATGAAATGCAGATCAAGGTCATATATGGATTCTTGCATTAAATTTGCCATCCTTAGATGCAAGTCTGTACCAAGCTTCATTAACAAAGCTCTTATAGTTCTTGAGAAATGGACTTGGACATTAGGGTGAATGCTAGGGTGGTTGTAAATGTTGATGGCTTGACAAACGGATGGAAATTTCCACTCGTTTATCCCGCCATGCTTAAAGTAGGCACGACAAAAATGACCATTTATTCAGCATTTGCTTGCATAATGAGTGTCTGGTGGAGATGCAACACAATCTGTTTTGTTCATTATTTGGCCTGTCTCAGTTTTTCGAAATTGCTGAATTCAACAGTTTTATACAAAAACTTCTATATGGGAGCCCCGAAACAGAGCTCTGACAAACAGTGCAGGCCCTAGCAGATTTCGCATCAGGATCTTTACTGTTTGCAGAAAAGCTCAGCAAATTTCTAAAAATTACCCAACCTGACACCCCTAAATTTTGAAATTGACGTCTGATATATATGTGTGAATACTTCGTTACCTCGGCAACCGAACGTGTGGTGTTTTTTCTCCTGGTACTCCGGTTTTTGCCTACCTCTGATTAATGATATCGGCTTGAAATGAAAGAAATATATGTGTGAATACAGTGGAACTTCAATGGCTCGAACACCTTTGGGACCTCGAAAATCTGTTCGAGACAGGAGTAGTTCGAGCCACTGAGGTTACTGTCAGGAGGCATAACGAAATACTTTTGGACATCTTTTCAGTGTTCTATAATGCAAAATGTATGCTGTGTGTACTCATTAGAATCGCCTCATCGAGGCGATTCTAATGAGTACACACAGCATACATTTGCAAGATAAAAGACTAAAATCTCTTAAATTATCCCCCACTTTTTCATATGTAGAGGATTTCCCTAGGGGCTCAAGAATGAGTTCGACTCAGCTATGGTAAACGAGCCATCGGTGTTCGAGCCATTGAAGTTCTACTGTACATCGTTACCTCTTGAATGAGGCCGCATGTATGTAAAACATCAAGTTCTGCAACGGAATGTCAGGTGTTTTTTCTCCGGGTACTCCTGTTTTTGCCTATTTCTTATTAATGATATCGACTTGAAATAAAAGAAATAATCTGGAAAGGGCCATAACCCCCCCACCAAAAAAAACCCCTCTTGAATGAGCTCGCACACACATCGGGGCTTGTGTGCTTGTATGGTTGCGATTACACAGAACGGAAACCAACAACCAACTGGTAAACTGCTTAGAAGGTCCAAGCCTGCCCAGGCAGTGGTGCGAGTTGGGCTGTCCCTTAAACTCTTCGGGTTTCTTGTAGCAGTAGGGCTTAAGATGTCATTTCATCTCATTGTCTGGTAAATCTGAAGCTCAGTCTCCACATTGACCTACATGGTATTGATGGTATGGAAACCTCAACAAAAAACAAACAAAATGAAATTGACCTTATTTGGTATTTTGAAACAACTGTTTAACTCATTTTGTACCCGAAAACCCCCAAACGGGTAGTTGGCAAACAGTGCAGGCCCAGATCAGACACTGCAGAACGCAGCGTCTGATCAGGGCCTACATTGTTTTTGAAAAGTTGAACCATTTTTCAAACAGATTTTGAAGAAAACACAACCTGACACCCCTAAATTTTTAAATGGACCCCTGCTATATATAAGGAGGAAAATTCCATTTGGTACTAAAAGGGTTAATATTAAAAGAAGACATACTTTCTTATAACCTTTAAGTTTGAAGCTTCGAATTATACAATCAGTGATTGAAGTCTGAAGATATTGGCTTGTAGTAAATGTATATTGGATACGAAAGTAACAAATTTATTGGACCAATAACTTTGATCTCCTTGATGAAGGCTTTATGTTGACAATTTTATTGAGCCTTGTTTAATTTAATCTATTTTGTATGGAAACCTCAAAATGGGTAATTGTCAAACAGGGCAGGCCCAGATCAGAGGCCGCAGAATGCGGCATCTAATCAGGGCCTACAATGTTTGTAAAAAGTTTAACCATTTTCCAAATAGATTTTGAAGAAAATACAACCCCTTACACTGTTAAATTTTTATATGGACTTGTGCTATATGTATGTTGGAAGAGTCCATTCAGTACCAAATGCATTAAATTGAACTCCCCTCATAATAAAACAAGTTTTCAGGGCTTTACCCATTGTATGCTAGTGGACATTTCCATTGCTATATGTTGGACAAGTCTGTTTGTCATATATGGGTGTCAGGGCCTAATTTTTCGTTTTTATTCTATTTTTGAAGGAAAATTCTGTTAGCTTATAGTGCAGGCCCTGATCAGACGCCGCGTTCTGCAGTGTCTAAGCTGGGCCTGCACTGTTTGCCAAGGTACCCCTTTAGGGGTTTCCCTCATGCAATGGGCTAATAACCAAGTAAGTTTGTTTGATTCCAATGTTTAACGTCCACGTCATCACTATTTAGAACATTATGGAGACGCTGCTTCCTGTTTTGTGGGACTTTTACCCGACATTGAGATGAAATGACATCTCAAGCCATGCTGCCCATTGAAACCAAAAAGCTTATATGCATTGCACGGTCTGACTTGCACACTTTGCTTGGGCAGGCTTAGTCCTTCTAAGTGTTTTACCAGTGCTCATGTGCGGTCGTTTTCACCTTTTTGTGGAAGCACCATGCAGCCCAATCTATTACTCCAAGGGAGGGGATAACCAAGTCAGTCATAAACTAGCCTGCTCAACTAGACAGACCATTTTGTACCAGAAACCCCAAAATTGGTAATTGGCAAACAGTGCAGAGTGCAGCATCTGATCAGGGCAGTCACTGTTTGCAAAAAGTTCAGCCTTTTTCCAAATAAATTTTGAAAAAAAAAAAAAACACAACCGGGCTCCCCTAAATTTTGAAATGGACTCCTTCTATATAAGGTTGAAGATGCCATTTGGTACAAAATAGGTGAAGCTACGGACACTAGACAGTGTAGAGGTATTCTACCATCCAATGTGCTGATCAGTAAGGCTGACACGATAAATTATTATCTGTACTGATTTGCTTGGAATCGATTATTTGATAAGTGCAATTTACTACCCAAACTTGTGCCTAAAATAGCTGGATCAGTGGCAAACAGTGCAGACCCTGATGAGAGGCCGCATTTTGTGGTGTCTCATCTCGGTCTACACTGTTTGCTCAGGCCTGCTTGTCCAAATATACATATGGGAAAGTGCAACATATGGTAAGAGTTCTGCTTAGACAGAAAACCAGACAGGTAATATTATGACAAAAACCTTAGCGATTACTAATCGATTATCGATCGCAATGACAGGACTGATAATCAATTATCTTTTCAGCTCCGATTAGCCAGCCCTACTGATCAGACTGTGCGGATTTGTAGGCTAATCTGTACCTTTGTTGTTTGCAAATGGCAAAGACAGGTGTTCCTATCATTACGAAAACATGCCTATACAAATACATTGTAAATTTTACCACTTAAAAATCGAAAATTTTAGACCAAAAAATGTGATATTTTTCTTATTTCTGCTCAAAATATAGATTGTGAGTACTCGTTAGAACCGCCTCAAAGAGGCGGTTCTAACGAGTACCCACAATCTATATTTTAGAGCAGAATACCGCCACAAAGAGGCGGTTCTAACGAGTACCCACAATCTATATTTTAGGGCAGAAATAAGAAAAATATGGTTTACCCCTGTAAACCCCAGTTTTACTACATAAAAGTGGGGTTCAAGGGGGTCAAATTGATATAGGTGTGTTTTCGTGATGAAATTGCACAGACAGGTGTTCCTATGACTGGGCCAGTACTTGAAACAAGAGATATTTGAGCTATTTTGAGCAAAAATGTGCCTTCCTGTGTTACCAGCAAAGGCTCAAGACTGACTTCTGCATCTGCATGTTCTGAGTCTTCACTGAGGACTGTATATTTTTTACGGCTCTCACTATATTATTTTACTTATTTCGAGCCGATTGTTAATCAGACGTGTGTGAAAACAGACCTAAATGAATAAGAGTCAGCGTTCTTACCCACTAGGCCACGGAGGCCCGTTCCAGGGCTGTATGGATCCCAGTTGACCCAAGGCCTCTTCGTGCAGACAGGGAAAGATTTTCTTGACTGGCTGGGGGTACTCGGGCTGTTTATAGGATTTGCAGAATACACGCATCTGAAGGCACATTTTCAAAGACATATTTACAGATGTAACAAATGAACCAACACAATGGAGGCTCTCATTGATTCCATTTATGCTAACAGTGATCAGGCAATGCATATTTGTTGGCTCTTCCTTAGAGCTTGATCTTTCGTTGTTTTAGTAGAGGCCCATTCTAATGTGAAGAAATGCATGGATGCATAAACGTCAGATAAGGAGGCTTAACGCGGATTTATTATGCCCTCACCATTCAAAGAATGGTGGAAAGGGCATATATAGCGTTGCCCCTGTCCGTCCGCACCAACGCAAACGACATTTAGGGGGCAAAAAATTTGGACAGTTTGACACTTAGGTATATATTCGTGAGTCCAAATGGACTTTATTCCGTAATTTTGGTACTTAAGTGGCAAAAATTCGCTCTTAGGTGGCTTGACGCTTAAGAGAATTTGCTGCTTAAGTAGTCAATATGCCAACACCTAGCCACTTAAGTATCCATTCGTAGAGATGTCCGTCGGTCCTTTCGTCCGCGTGTCCAAAACTGCGGTCAATAACTTCCTTATTTCTTGATGGATTTTAAAATTACTTGGCAGGAATGTTAACCATCATGAGACGACGTGTCACGTGCAAAACCTAGGTCCGTACCTCCTAGGTCAAGGTCATACTTAGAGGCCAAAGGTCAAAAAAGGGTCTGAAACTTAAACGCAGTCAATAACTTTCTTATTTCTGGATGGATTTTGAAATTACTTTGTAGAAATGTTAACCATCATGAGATGGTGTGTCATGTGCAAAACCCAGGTCATGTCAAGGTCATACTTAGAGATCAAAGGTAAAAAAAAAATGGTCTGAAACTTAAACGCAGTCAATAACTCTTATTTCTGGATGGATTTTGAAATTACTTGGCAGAAATGTTGGCCATCATGAGACTATCTGCCTCACACAAAACCAAGGTCCTTACCTCCAAGGTCAAGGGCATACTTAGAGGTCAAATGTGAAAAAAGGGTCCAAAACTTAAACACGGTCAATAACTTTCTATGGATGAATACGAACATAGACATATTTTCAGGCGGGGGCATCCATGTCCTATGGACGCATTTCTAGTTTCTAGTTTAACCCTTGTCCTGCTGAGCCCGGATATGCCTTATCTTTGAAACAATGTAGATCCGGATCAGATGGCTTCTGAAGAAGCCATCTGTTCAGGATCTACATTGTTTGCCATTCAGATTGTGAATTTGTTGCAATAATTTGCATCAAGTAATCTAATCGGTAGTGGATGGGGCATATAGGAATATTCAGCAGGACAAGGGTTAATGGCCAGATCAACACTATTTAGGTCATGTTGAGCTGGTCAATTTACCTAATCACACTTTCCTTGGCGTACTTATACATGTGCTGGAAACAAGTACAGTGCACATTCTTTCCCCAGAAACTACCTTAAAAATCATAAAGATTAGGACACCTTGAGAACTTGCTGTAATTCTTCTAAAATTTTAGTAAATTTGTTTCACGATCCTGCGAGTCCAAAAAAGTGCAAACAAAATGGCAAACAGTGTAGACCCTGATCAGACTGCTCCTGTAGGAGCAGTCTGATCTGGGTCTACACTGTTTGCTTAGTTTATACTAATTTATTTTAGTTCGATTGCGATGAAAGCTTTAAGCTTATTGAATCGCTCTTGAACACTCATTCCAGGTGTTTTCACGCGCGCGAGAGAGAGAGGCAGTGGCTTTTATAAAAAACCACTGCTACCCATTTACACCTGGGTGGAGTGGGGCAGTGTCATTACGTGTCTTGCCCAAGGACACACCTCGATACCGGTGGCGGATTCGAACGCACAACCTCACGATTATGAGTCGAACGCGCTAACCACTGCGCTATCGAGGCTGACACTGTTTGCTTAGGCCTATCTGTCCCAATCATAAAGGTAACAACTGCCTTTCCTGAATCAGAGGAAAGGAGAATGACTGTAGAAAAGATTTTGTGATTATTATCCACGAAAGAAAATGCTGACCCGGCATTGAAAGTAACTCCTTGAAAATTTTGTTGTGCGCCTGCTCCTTATTTTTGTTGTACTTGATTTAGCATGGTGCAATATAAGCACCTGCTTTTCAGTCTGTACATTTGTTCGTCCAGCCATCAGTATTCGTGACAGCCCTTGTGTTAGCTCTAGCATTGACCTGTATGTTCCCGCCCATCAAGAAATAGATGGACTGCATGATGCTTCCACGCAGAGCTGAAACTGACCGCAAACCAGTACTGGTAAACCGATTAGAGGATCTAAGCCTGCCCAGGCAAACCGGTGCTAGTGGACCGTCCATGCTTATAAACCCTATTGGTTTCATTGGGCAACAGGGCTTTAGATGTCATTTCATCTTAATGTCGGGTAAAAGTCCCACAAAATTGGAAGCAACTTATCCAAAATGACCTATACAGTGTTGAGGGGCACGTTGAACCTCAAATCAAACAAAAAAACCTTTATGTTGAAGTTACCGTATTCCTCCCATTTAGCGCCCCGGGCGCTTAAAAAATTGGAAAAAGAGGGGGTGCTTATAAGAGACAAAAATATTACCAAAACAGAGTTTAAAACCAATTACATGTAGAAGTTTTCCATTCTAATATGGTGGAACCATAACATGTAAAGTACCTAGATAGCCAGGGGTTTAGAAATACCTTGCATGATACGATTTACAGCAGAAACGGTGATGACTGAAAGGCTGAAACCTTTCCTTTAGGTAAGCCAAAATAATTTTTCGTCCAACAGCAGAAGGGGCGCTTGTTATTTTGTTCTTGGAAAAAAACAGTGAGGGGGCGCTTATAGGAGCAGGGGCGCTTAATGGGAGGAATACGGTAGGTTTGGCCCCCCACACGCATGACATATAATCTATACATCTTTGTATTCACCATTTTGGCACAAATTTTTCAACTGTTATGTTTAAAAATGTGCTGTAAAGTGCATTTGTAGGATTTTTCCTGCACGTCAAGAGCCTTAGAAACACCAAAGACATGATTTTGACAAATATTTATCTAAATTTTTCACAATATATAAGATTGCTTTTGTACCCAACTTAGGTAGCATTTGGGCTTCATTGTCACATATAAAGTTCTTCAACCCAGTAGTTAAATTGGGTAAATGCAGCTTTAAACTACTTTGTATGATTGGATAGATAGTTGTGACATTTGTGACAGAAAGCTAAAGCAAATAATAATTTCTATGTTCTGTCAATACTTCTTTCAACACATTTTGGGTTAGACAAATTATCAGTTTTTTGCAGTGTCAGCTGTTTGAACTTATCATACAAGTACAAGGCTTATTAACCCTTGTCCTGCTAATCCGGATATGCCTTACCTTTGAAACAACGTAGATCCAGAGAAGCCGTCAGATCAGGATCTACATTGTTTGCCATTCAGATTGTGAATTTGTTGCAATAATTTGCGTCAAGTAATCTGATTGGTTGATAATCAGTAGTGGGTGTGGCAAATATGAATATTCAGCAGGACAAGGGTTAAAAATGTTGGCAGAATGCTGGGCATTAACTTTGACTAGGCTTCGTACTTCATAGCAGAGTCAGCATTGAGCAAGATTGCAGATTTGTTTTGATTGTTTAATTTGAAGTTTAACAGCCCTGTCAACACTGTAAAGGTCATTTGGAGAGGTTGCTTCCAATTTTGTGAGATTTTTACTCCACACTGAGATGAAATGACATCTCAAGCCCTGACGCCTAATGAATCCAATGGGTTTATAAGCATGGACGGACCGACTCGCACCGCTTTGCCTGGGCAGGCTTAGACCCTCTAAGCGGTTTACTAGTACTCTTGTGAGGGTCGGTTTCAGCTCTGTGTGGGAGCATCATGCAGCCCACCTATTTCTGCAAGCCACAATGGGCAGGAGCTAGCAAGATTGCAGATATAGGAACCACAAGTCCATATCCCCCTTGCAGCCCCAATACCTGTACTGGGATAAGGGGATATATAATCAGGACAACATTCTGAATTCTCAATGGGTACATACAGTAAAATTCATATTTAAAGACCACCTTTGGGACTGTTCAAAAGTAGTCTTAAGACCACTTTTGAACAGTCCCAAAGGTGGCCTCTGATCAGAGGACACGTTTTGCAGAAAACACAAGGAAAGACTGCATTCTACTAAATAAGCTCTTTAAAGTACATTTAGAATAAGTCTTAATTTTAAGTGCTTTCACTGTAGTTGTAGAAGCCTGTAGTGGTGTAATGGTCATGCTACTCACCTTGTAAACCAGGGGTTGCAGGATCGATCCCGGGCTTCTCCAGACTTTCTGCAGAGTCTTTAAACCGAGGTCCCATCTCTGTATGACCTTAGGTGTTGGTGAGACATAAATATTGGAAATCACCTCTGAATTATCCTCTTACTCCTTATATGGAGCTATGTATTTCTACAGTCATTCATTAACCATTCCCCATACTAAGTAGTTGTTGGGCTTAGAGGCATAAACCTCCCCATAGTTGAAGGGTTGAGAGGCCTAAACCTGCCCTGGAACAATGTTAGCTGGTGAAGTGTCTAACTAGGCATTACCATTATAGTGCAGTTTGTTTGTTTGTATTGGAGTTTAACGGCCCAGTCAACACTATTTTAGGTCACTTTTGAGCTGGTTATTTTACCTATCCACAGTTTTCCTGGGCAGGCTTATTTGTAAGCGGTTAACCAGTACAGTGCACATTCTTTCGCCAGAAACTGACAACTGCCCTTTTTGAATCTTATAGCACAGTAAAAAAAACAATACTTCAACTGCAGGTAACCAGGGACAACTTTTAATATTGGGTTTATTCTGAGTTGATCCATAGGTTCTTTCCGTCTTGTGTGGCCTACCAGCTGGCTTTCCTGTATCACTCCCCTCCCTCCCCCTCCCTACTACCCACATACCTGTCATTTCTTTAAACTCTACCTGTGCTATTTTTGAGAATTTGCAATTTCAAATTTGCATAGCTTAAGATAAGAAAATGTACTGAGGATAATATGGGAATATTTTTTCTTGTTTCACCAATCTCCATTAAAACATGTTGTGGTACTTGTTAAACTCTCTAACAAGTACCCTAAAATTATGTTTCTAGGAAAAGTAAGGAAAATTATCCCAAGTAACTACCTCCATACTCCTCCATATCATAGCCCCATATAAGAGGGGGTATCCACAATTTTTTTTCTTATTTCTGCACAAAAACATGCATTGTGGGTACTCATTAGAAGCGCCTCAGTGAGCCGCTTCTAATGAGTACCACAACATCGTTTTGTGCAGAAATAAGAAAAATATCAGTACTTTTCGGATGAAAAATGCACCTTTTATGGCGTTATACCTCCTTATCTAGTGCCATGTTGATAGATTTGTTGTCTTGAGCAAAAGTGGCCAAACTCATCTTAATATTGTATAACATTACCATAAAGTGCTTATTATAGTCTCAAAGTCAGGTAATTAACCCATTTTGTACCGGAAACCCCAAAACGGGTACCCTGGCAAACAGTGCCGGTCCAGATCAGACGCCGCAGGATGCGGCGTCTGATCAGAGCCTACACTGTTTGCGAAAAGTTAGGCCATTTTCCAAACAAATTTTGAAGAAAACACAACCTTACACCCCTAAAATTTGAAATGGACTTCTGCTATATATAAGGAGGAAGATTCCATTTGGTACAAAAAGGGTTAAGGACCTGGCAAATCAATTGCAATCTCCTTAAATATCTCGTAAAATTTGTATTTTAGGCAAGTTGATTTCTTTCATTATACTGATTTAGTCGGAAGATCAGCCCATTGTGTCAAATCAACCTACATTTATAATTAAATGAATTAAGTCAGCTCACAGAATAAAGGGACCTTTTAGATGTAGGGATTGATTTGAAATGGAACCCAGAAGCAAGCGCCTTCTAAATGTTTTGCCAGCTAGCTCCCTTGGTTTACTAAGAATCTCCATTCTCTGCTAGTGTTCGAATTTGTTGGATGGCTGACAAGTATAGACCACAAGGCCAAAAATATTGTCAAACGGTAATCTTTTAGACATACATGACATTTAGGCTTAGAACAGGAACATTGGACGTTGTTAGTTAACCTATTGTTAAAACTTTGATTATTTAATATGGCAAATATGCTAATATTTTTGCTGAAAAAAAAATGTGAGCAGCTTTTGCAAACGCAAAAGCTGCTCTCATTTTTTTCAGCCAAAATAACACTATATTATTAGATATTGTACTTGCTGGAATAGTTAACAGTTTGACCGCTAATGAGCTTGTTAAGCTAATGATGCTTTGAACAATCAGGCCCAGATGTTCATTTCCTCAAAAGCCACATAATGACAAATTGCATGTCTTTGCAGTTGTCAACTAACAAAGGTGCACGTCAGCCTGCTCAGCCAGACAGTCTGATCAGCACCTTAGTGTTCATTGCTTGGATAGTACTTAGTTTCTTTTATCTAAAACTTTTAAGACTCCGTAGCTATTAACCTGAAAGGCAGGTTTTCTTGTGATTGGGCACATGCTATGCACAGCAAATTTCTGTTCTGGGGTCATTATTGTTTTCCGCTGATTCAAGTAGGGCATTTGTCAGTTTCTGGCGAAAGAATGTGCACTGTACTGGTTAACTGCTTACGTAAAGCCTGCCCAGGAAAAGTGTGTATTTGGCATGTAGGTTCCTTGTGACAAGAACTTTATATTCATACAAAAAAATTTTACCTGTGACCTTGACCTTGACCTTTGACCTACTTAAAAGAAAAAATTAACAGTTTGGTCATAACTTTCGAACCGTTTCGGATAGAGTCTTCATATTTGGCATGTAGGTTCCCTGTGATAAGAGCTTTACAGTCATGTAAAAAATTTTGACCATGACCTTGACCGTTGACCTACTTAAAATAAAATTGTTCATAACTTTTTAACCGTTTAAGATAGAGCCTTCATATTTGGCATGTAGGTTCCTTGTGACAAGAGCTTTTTTGACCTGTGACCTTGACCTATGACCTACTTTAAAGATTTTTTTTATTGTTCATAACTTTTGTACCGTTTAAGATATAGCCTTCATATTTGGCAAATAAGTTCCTTGTGTCGGGGGCTTCCCGCTCAACCTAAAAATATTGACCTTTGACCTTGACCTTGAACTGTGACCAACTTAAAAAAATGACTATGCCCAGGGACATGTTTGTGTTTCACAAACACATCTTGTTTCGGTTGATTTTTGGGATGATTGTTTTATCGGTCGACCCAACGTTCCTTCCTATAGAAGATTCCTGTCTGCTATTGTCCATGTGACTACAGCTGACCATGTACAGAAATCCAGGTAACGGTTATTTATAGCAGCGCTATTACGTTTGATATGTGATAGAAAACTTGTTGTCTTGGCTCATGTTCTGGGACATAGGCAAAGAGTGTAGACCCAGATAAAATGCTGCATAAAGCAGCATCTGATCAGGTCTACACTATTTGCTTGCAGTACATAAATGTAAGGGTTAAATGAAACATTCTAAGTCCCTGTTTAGGAAGGTTTTCCCATACTATAATCAGAGATAATCAAGCACAGGTTCTGTCAGTGCTTTGATTTATCAGTCCACCCTGGTGACCCAGTGGGGATAGTTGGGTGAGGCGAAGGTGTTGTGTACCTTACATCACTGGGGCACCCAACTGATATTTGCTTACAGTTGTGCAAGAGCTGCTGAGGACAGCAGGTAAGGATAGAGGGGTGTGTGAGAATGTTCTTATTTTTCTGTTTCATCACTTTATTTCATCTTCCTCTTTCTCCCCTATTCCTCTCTTTCATCTCTGTCTCCTCTATCACTTTTCTTCTTTTCTCTAGGAGACGACACAAAATGACCCACAAGCGTTGATGTGTTGTTAAAATTCAACACAGTCAATTAGTTTGTTTGTTTGTTTGCTTGATTTGAGGTTTAACATCCCTGTCAACACTTTATAGGACATTTTGGAGATGTTGCTTCCAATTTTGTGGGACTTTGACCCGATACTGACATGAAATGACATGTCAAGCCCTGTCGCCCAATGAAACTTATAGGGTTTATAAGCATGGGCAAGCTTAGATCCTCTAAGCAGTTTACCTGTACTCATGTGCGGTCGGTTTCAGCTCTGCGTGGACACATCATGCAGGCCATCTACTTCTTCAAGCCCCAATGGGCAGGGGCCACACACAGTCAATCAGATCTGTTCACCAAAATTACATAAATGCACATGTATATAAGTGCAGTTTTTCTCCTAAGTCCGCTTGACTACCATTGACTAATAAAGTTAAAGCATACGATAAAAGAATAAACAAAGCCCAATGAAAATAAAGGTCCTACAGATCCTAGAGACTGAACTTTTTGAAATTGAATTGGTTTGCTACTATAAGCCTAGGTTCTCCAGAATGGGGTGTTTTTTGTGGGTGTCTGCTTATGACGTCTGTTGATTTTTTTTTTTGCAAACTTTTTAAAAATATTTTTGCATACAGGCAAATAGTGTGGGCCCGATCAGACTGAGCAGTCTGATCAGGGTCCACTCTGTTTGCAAACAATAACTTTTAAGGTAGCGGCAGACAGCAAAGCAGACGACAGTTGTCATGTTTGGCATCTTATGGGTTAAATACTTAATTTGTGTATTTTTCAGAAAAACCAAAGAAGACAGCAACATGCGGTGAAGGAAACAGAATTTTTACGATTAAAAAGATCACGGCTTGGTGTAGAAGATTTTGAGTCATTAAAAGTTATCGGCAAAGGTGCTTTCGGAGAGGTTTGTATCTGAACAAGCAATGATCTGAAGCTTCCTGTTTTTAGGCACAACATACTAGGTGTCTGTTTCCTGTTTTAGTAACAGCATACTAGTTTTCTGGAACAGTATAGATGTCTGTTTGCAGCTTATTCCTGTTGTAACTTTATTGCACATCTGTCTGATAAGAAAACATATAAATTTAGAAAGTAAAGAAAAAAAATCTATTCTGCTTGATTGACTTGCATGATATGATTTTTCCAAGTTGTTTAATGCTCTGCATGCTGGGTATTTTTTCAGCAGACAACATTTTGAAATATTTTTCTCATTTTTCCCAGAAAAAAGGATTTGACATTTCATGCAAATTGTCTCCCATGGAGACAATTTGCATGAGATGTCAAGTCCTGTTTTCTGAGAAAAATACCATTAATTTGTCATCTGCTGAATTACCCAGAGAGTGGTAAAGGTTAAAACACAATGAAGATGTTTTTTTTGTTTGGAGCAGATATATATTTTTTTTTTTTAATTTTTTTTTTGGAATTATTTTTCAGGTAAAATAAGACTTTGAAAATGAGTCTGCAAATGTCATGTTTGGCAGTTTAAGGCTTAACCTTTAAGAACACAATCACAACTATAACGGATGATTTTCAATGGGAATAAGGCTTTGGCGTTTCATGTGAATTGGCTATAAGACAGTGATTTGTCAAGCGTGATTTTCTGATATAAAAAAAAAACACCATTGTCTGTAGGGATAAAATTAACTTGGTGCTTTAACCTTTAGCACTCTCAAGACTAATTTAGCAGACGACAAATTGGTGATATTTTGATAATTCATGCAAAGGTAGTCTAGCTCCTAGACCTTGATGTCATATTGGCCAATGACCAACCTTCCTGTGTGCTTTTATCAAATGGGCCCCGTCAAGCGATTTTGGTACTTATCGCCTATGCGAGCAGCGAAGGTTCAGGCGAGCCTGCGCATTTGTGCAGTCTCGCCAGAACCTTCGCTGCTCGCTCATACAAGCAGTGAATCAAGAGGAACCTTCAGACAGAAAGCCATATCCCTGGCCCCTCTGAATGGGTGGGCATGCGCAGTTAAAATTTGTCATGACAGAATGCTCAAAGACACAAATTCGCTTGGCGGGGCTCAAATATGAAACCTTGTTAGACTTATATCTTGTCTCAGACATCAAGGATAACTTCCCAAGATAAAACAAGCTGCTATCAGAGAGGGAAAAAGAAGTAAAAAAAATATATAGAAGAATATTACTTATTAACTTTAAAATATGATATCCGACTAGTAGCTAGTCTAATGCAAAGGAGACAATTGGCATGAAATTTCAAAATCTGTCATCTGGGAAAATTAAGTGAAATATTTTGAAATGTTGTCTGCAGAGTGCCAAGTGTGAAGGATTAACCCATTGTATGTGGGAAACCCCTAAAGGAGTACCTTGGCAAACTGTGCAGGCCCAGATCAGACGCCACAGAATGTGGCGTCTGATCAGGGCCTGCACTATTTGCTAACAGAATTTTCCATCAAAAAATAGAATAAAAATGGAAAATAGGCCTTCCACCCCTTATATTACAAATGACAAATGGACTTGTCCAACAAATAGCAATGGAAGAATCCACTAGCATACAATGGGTTAATGTCATGTCTTATACAATACAAAAATTTTGATTGAATTTATCATTCCTTAGTAGCCATATCAATGAACAAGCATGTCCAAATTAGTAGATTTTAAGGGTCTGAAACACTTGAAAAATTATCAAACAGTTGTATATCTCTTAAAGTGGGGCACTTTCACTAAAATCAACTTTGTTATCATGTAATCCAGGTTTCTTCCTTTCCCTAAGTATTTATGTTCCTGTATGAATTGGGGGTAGATCTGTATTTGCTAAGGCAGGTTGTTTAATCCTTTTTAAACAGGAAATCTTGTTGATTGATGTACTTTAGGCGTTTGCAATGTCAATATTTGAGTCATTCTCAGCATACAAGGTCATGTATCATGTGACCAACGATCAATCAAATGTCAATGTCATTGGGGTCTTAATGTCCTTGTCAACACTATTCAGGTCATTTGGAGATCTGTGGGACTTTTACCCGACATAGGATTTATATGCAGAGATGGTCCAACTCGCTCCACTTTGCCTGGGCAGGCTTATATGTTTGTTTGTTTGATTGATTTTAGGTTTAACATCCCGGTCAACACTATATAGGTCATTTTGGAGACGTTGCTTTCAATTTTGTGGGGCTTTTACCTGACATTGAGATGAAATGACATCTCAAGCCCTGCCACCCAATGAAACCAATAGGGTTTATAAGCATGGATGGTCTGACTTTCATCACTTTGCCTTGGCAGGCTTAGACCCTCTAAGCAGTTTACCAGTACTCATGCAGCCCAATCTATTTCTTCAAGCCTCAATGGTCAGGGGCAATCTAAGTGGAATCACCATGCTCTCCAAGAACCGTTGGGAGGCAGCTGGCCCTGTCTAGTTTTTCTTTCAGTTAAGAATGTGTGTGTAGTGTTAATCTCTTTCTGTGTTTATGAATGGGTAAGGCTCAGGTTGTATGGAGCCTTTCCTGTCCATAAAAAGTATTGTTCACTCCACATAATTTCCTGTTTATAATAACCCTGGGCCCTCTATTAATTTCCTGTTACACCCACTCAACTTTCCTTGTTCAGCACTTTCACATAACCCATTCAGACAAATTCAGGGCCTCCCCTGTTCTAATATTTTACTGTTCATTTAACCACTGAGGCTTTCCTGCTCACATTTAGGATGTCCAGTTCACATAATTCCCCTTTTGTATCGCCCCTGAGCTGTCCCTGTTCACATCTAGGTTTTTCTGTTCTCACATTTTCCTGTTTACATAGCCCTTGAGCTGTCCATGTTCATATTTAGGTTTTCCTGTTCATAAATGTTCCTGTTCACATAGCTCATGGGTCTTTCCTGTTAGAAGAGACAGTAGAGATGAATGTGAGGGATAGTGTAGAATGGCAAAAATGAATGGAAGCGTAGAAGCAGAAGAAATAATACCCCCCCCCCCCCCTCTATCCTGACCTGCTACAAGGACAGCAGGCTTGCCCAGCTGTAGGCCAGTTTCAGTTGGATGCCCCAGCAATGCAAGATACATGTCACTTTTGCCTAACCACCCCGTTGTAAATTATACTATTGGGTAATATATCTAGAGTTTTCTTTTGTTTATCAATATTTCATTTTCAGGCATCCATTGGCCCCGCCCATTTGGGCTTGGATAAATTTTCAGTTCTGTGCGGAAGCAACATAAAGCCAAATCTGTGTTTAATAAATAGATCTGGCTGCATGCTGCTTCTGATAGGTTTGAGATGTCATTTCATCTCGATTTTGAGTAAAAGTCCCACAAAATAGGAAGCAACATCTCAAAAATTACCTAAATAGTGTTGACTGGGACATAAAACCTCAACATAACAAACAGGCATCCATAAATTGCACAGTGTAACTGATCAGACTGCATGGATGTGAATGCTGATCTGAATCTTCACTTGGCAAAGTCAAACACTTTTGAAAATGCATTTCTGCTTGTCACATGTTTTAGGACTAGGTCTAGGTATTTTATCGATAAAAATAATAATTTCCTGTTGATCATTTTCAATTGCATTTAAATCATAGCCATTTAAAGATTAAAATAGCACTTTTCACAGTCGGAAATCCTATAGTTAATATTAATGCTTTTTTTTTTTAAGGATAGTATATGCACTGGTAATTGTATTCTTAATGACTTATCCCTTAAAATGCTGAGAAAAACATCTGAAAATATCATCTGCTTATGTCGTCTGCTGAATCTTCTCGCAAAAGTTTTATAAATATTTTTTCATACACGCAAAGAGTAGAGCAGTCTGATCTGGATCCACACTGTTTGCAAAAATGACTTTTAAAAAAACTGGCAGACAACAAAGCAGACGACAGTTGTCATGATTGGCTTTTTATGGGTTAACCCTCAAGCACTTATTGTGACTAGTAAACAGCATTTTCATTCAACCCCCCACCCCCAAAATCTCATTTTTAGCTCACCTGAGCACGAAAAGCTCAAGGTGAGCTTTTGGGATCGGTCTTTGTCCGTCGTCCGTGCGTCCGTCGTCAACTTTTGCTTTAAACAACTTCTCCAAAACTGCTGGACAGATTTTGATCTAATTTCACAGGAATGCTCCTTGGGTGATCCTCTATCAAAAATGCTCAAACTGTTCCGCTCGGGTGAACAAGATGGCCACCAGAGCTAAAAAAAGAAAAACCTTTAAACGACTTCTCCTGCTAAACAGGTTGGTGGATTTTGAAATTATTTCACAGAAATGTTCCTTGGATGACCTTCTACCAAAATTGCTCAAATCATTCCGCTTGGGTGAATAAAATGGCCGCCAGAGCTAAAAATAGAAAAACCTTTAAAGAACTTCTTCTCCTTAACCAGTGGATGGATTTTGAAATTATTTCGCTGGAATGTACCTTGGAGGACCCTCTACCAAAATTGCTCATACCCTTCCGCTCGGGTGAACAAAATGGCCGCCAGAGCTAAAAATAGAAAAACCTTTTAACGACTTCTTCTCCTTAACCAGTGCATGGATTTTGAAATTATTTCACAGAAAGGTTCGTTTGGTGACCCTCTACCAAAATTGCTCATACTGTTCCGCCCGGGTGAACAAAATGGCCACCAGAGCTTCTCCTGCTTAAACAGTGGATGGATTAATAGCCCTGGGGTCAAAAATGGCTCCGCCACGGGCCCCACTGGTTTTTCATAGGCTTATGAAGGGAAAACCTTTAAAAATCTTCTTGTCTGAAACCAGAAGGCCCAGGTCTTTTATATTTAGTATGTAGCTTCATCTAGTGGACCGCTACCAAGATTGTTCAGATTATAGCCCTGGTGCCAAAAACAGCTCCGCCCCGGGGCCCACTGGTTTTACATAGGCTTATATATGGAAAACCTTTAAAAATCTTCTTGCCTGAAACCAGAAGACCAAGGTCTTGGATATTTGGTATGAAGCTTCATCTAGTGGACCTCTACCAAGATTGTTCAAATTATAGCCCTGGGGCCAAAACCAGCCCCGCCCCGGGGCACACTGGTTTTACATAGGCTTATGTTGGGAAAACCTTAAGAAATCTTCTTGTCTGAAACCAGAAGGCCCAGGTCTTTGATATTTGGTAAGTAGCTTAGTCAAGGGGATCGCTACCAAGATTGTTCAAATTATAGCCCTGGGGCCAAAAACGCCCCCGCGCCAGGGCCCACTGGTTTTACATAGGCTTTTATAGAGAAAACCTTTAAAAATCTTCTCGTCTGAAACTAGAAGGCCCAGGTCTTTGATATTTGGTATGAAGTGTCATTTAGTGAACCTCTACCAAGATTTTCAAATTATAGCCCTGGGGCCAAAAATGTCGCTGCCCAGAGACCCTTTGGTTTTCCATAGACTTATAAAGGGAAATTTTTAAAAATCTTCTTCTCTGAAACTGCAAGGCCCAGGTCTTTGATATTTGGTATGGAGCTTCATCTAGTGGACCTCTACCAAGATTGTTTAAATTATAGCCCTGGGGCCACAAATGCCCCTACCCTGGGGCCCTTTGGTTTTACATAGACTTATATAGAGCCGGTGCATAGGCTTATGCAGGGAAAATATCTTTATAAAATCTTCTTCTCTGAATAGCAAGGCCCAGGTCTTTGCTATTTGGTGTGTAGCTTCATCTAGTGGACCTTTGCCAAGATTGTCCAAATTATAGCCTTTGTTGATGTTTTTTATGAAGCTTCACCTTTAAGACCTCCCTCAACATTATGTACATTAAAGCCCTTGGGCCAATAATGGCCCTCCCTGGGGCCCACTTGTTACACTATGGATCAGGTGAGCGATCCAGGGCCATCATGGCCCTCTTATTCAAAGAAAATAAGGCTTGTCATTACATGTGAATTATCTGCCAGGCAATGTCAAGCCTTTTTTCCTTGAAAAATAAGAAGAAAATATAGATCGTCATCTGCTCTAGGCGGCCCCTGCCCATTGGGGCTTGAAGAAATAGATGGGCTGCATGATGCTTCCACGCAGAGCTGAATCAGAACGCAAGTGAGTACTGGTAAAACGCTTAGAGGAGCTAAGCCTGCCCAGGCAACGCGGTGTGAGTCAGCACATCCATGCTTATAAACCCGATTGGTTTCATTGGGCGACAGGTCTTGAGATGTCATTCAATCTCAATGTTGGGTAAAAGTCCCACAAAATTGGAAGCAACGCCTCCCAAATGACCTATATAGTGTTGGCGTGGACGTTCAACATCATATCAAACAAACAAACAAAGCACTAAGGCCCATAAAATTGGAAGCAATGTCTCCAAAATGACCTATCCAGTGTTGACAGGAACGTTAAACCTCAAATCAACCAACCATCATCTGCTCTAGAAGTTAATGTAGTGCTTGAAGTGTTTAACCCTTGTCCTGCTGAATATTCATATATGCCACACCCACTACCAATTATCAACCAATCAGATTACCTGTGGCAAATTATTACAACAAATTCACAATCTGAATAACAAACAATGTAGATCCTGATCAGATGGCTTCTTCAGAAGCCATCTGATCTGGATCTACATTGTTTCAAAGAAAAGGCATATCCGGGCTCAGCAGAACAAGGGTTAAAGCCTGTTATTGTTGTCTTCCTATATATTTGAACATCTGAACCATTTACTTTGATTTACTTTTATCCCTCTGAACTCACAAACCCCTATTTTGGCAAACAATGTAGATCCAGATCAGATGGCTTCTGAAGGTACATATAGATATCAGAATGTTTTATAGTATTTTTGGGTCGATCGGTTTACGATCGACCCAAATTTACTAAATGGCCAAACGGAATTCATGCAGTTGTCCACGTGACCATCACTGATTTTGGAAAACCAATATTATGTTTTATTAATAGAACTTGAAACGTTGCGCTATTTTTATCGATGAAACAAGAGCTATCTATTCACCTTATTTGCATTATCTGCTGGTTCCTAGTCTGAAGATTATCAGTGTTTGGAAAACAGGTAACCAGACCCCATTGACCTTGCTGGTTAATACCCAGATCAGACACTGCGGAATGTGGCGTCTGATCAGCAGGTTGCACAGGAACTTCACTGTTTGCTTAAATAGTGGCATTTGAGGGTTAAACGAAATAGAATAAGAATGTCAGGTTCCTCACGTAATGAAAGAAAAACAATATCTTAATCCAGGCCACGCTCTCACGGTAAGTCTTTCGGAACATTCTATTTATAAAACTGTTACACAATTGTATGCCAAGTAGAGTAAAATTAGACTTTTCGCACTCCTGCTAAGAACTTAATTTTAGAACCCTGAAATGTTTAAGTGCAAAAATGAGTAGCCCAGCCTTTATAGGTGGTACCGTTATTAGACATACAGCGTAGACCAAGATCTGATATAGAGTACATTGCTTCTAATCAGGTCGGCAACAACAGTTTTGAACATGATTCAGGGCTGTACGCAGACTTTGAAAAGGGGCAGGTTGAGGATGAGAATTTCAGGTATTTTGCAAAGGGTGAAAAACTGTATGAATCTGAAATAATTTCCAAAAGATGGGAGGGGGCTGTGTTTGCACCCTCCCCACTCTGTTGAACACAATCCAAATACTACCCTAAGACGTCAGAGAGCAGCGTAAGAAGAAAATTCTGGACTGTGCTGGTTTGTTTGATTTAAGGTTTAACGTCCCCGTAAACATTGTGAAGGTCATTTGGAGATGTTACTTCCAATGTTACGGGACGTTCAGCTCTGCGTGGAAGCATCATGCAGCCCATCTATTTATTCAAGCCCCGATGGGCGTGAACGGGTGGACTGTGCTCGTACCCTTGGGCATTGGCAAACAGAATCTACATGTAATCAGACGCCACATAACGCCATGTCTGATCAGCTCTACTGTGCTTGCTTAAAGTTAAACGAACAGTTTGATTCTCAGCTTAGGATTATTTTCCCAACCTACACTCAGAGACGATCGACCCACCAGTACTCTCAGTGCTTTGATTGTTTGCAGTTTAACCCATTTAGTACCAAAAACCCCAAAACGGGGTACCCAGGCAAACAGTGCAGGCCCAGATCAGACGCCGCAGAATGTGGCGTCTGTTCAGGGCCTCCACTGTTTGCTAAAACTTCAGCCATTTTCCAAATAAATTTTGTTGAAAACACAACCTGACACCTCTAAATTTTGTGACAAACTCCTGCTATATAAAAAGAGGAAGGTTCCATTTGGTACAAAAGGGGTTAAATGCTCAGTCAACACTATTTAGGTCATATTGAGCCAGTCAGTTTATCAAACAACACTTTTCCTGGGCAGGCTTATACATAATGGGTTAGCTCTCTCCAGAAACTGACAAGTGCCCTTCTTGAATCAGCAGAAGGTAGAGAATGACCATAGAAAAGATTTCATGATTAACCCTTATCTTTCCGAATATTCATTTAAGCCACACCCATTTCTGTCTATCAACCAATCAAATTACTTGATGTAATCTATTGCTACAAATTCATAAACTGAATGCCAAACAGTATAGATCCTGATCAGATGGCTTCTTCAGAAAGCCATCTGATCTGGATCTACACTGTTTGCAAAGATAAGGGTTGTCGTGAACAGCAAGATAAGAGTTAAGCATCACACTTTAATTGTGACCAATACGGTTTTAGTAGCTGGTGTCTTTTCTTTTGGAGTTTTTACGGTATTAATTGAAATTGAAAGCTATTGAATCATTTAAACATGATTTATAGAGAAACCATTCAAATGATTAGCTTAATGTGCAGTCATCCTGTTTAGGAGAAATTATATTATTGTCTGGGTTAGTGCAGAAAGTCTTAGTCATTTTAATGCAGATTTGTTTGTAAACATGTACATTGAAACTTCAATGAACCCCCACCACCCCCACCACCCCCACCACCATCGTCCTCAATTCCACAGATATATCTTCCCTTAGCGTCAGATGAGAAATACTCATGGATAATGAAATGTTCTGATATGTTATGTGTACTCATTAGAATCGCCTCAGTGAGGCGATTCTAATGAGTACACACAACATATCAGGCCCCGCCCATCGGGACTGGAAGAAATAGATGGGCTGCATGATGCTTCCACACAGAGCTGAAACTGATCGTACACGAGTACTGGTAAACCGCTTAGAGTATCTAAGCCATCCCAGGCAAAAGTGGTGTGAGTCGGACCGTCCGTGCTTATAAACCCTATTGGTTTCATCGGGCCACAGGGCTTGAGATGTCATTTCATCTCAATGTCTTGTAAAAGTCCCACAAAATTGGAAACAGCATCTCCAAAATGACCTATACAGTGTTGACAGGGACGTTAAACCTCACATAAAACAAACAAACAAAACAAACAAATATGGACCTGACAATTCTAATGTATATACAATGTCAAACCTTATTTTCTCTGAAATATAATGAAAAAAAAAAAAAAAAATCAACAAAAACATGAAAACATCTGCAAATATGAGGTTTGGCAATTTAAAGTTACCGGAATGGTTGGACTTAACTTAACCCTTGTCCTGCTGAGCCTGGATATGCCTTATTTTCCAAACAATGAAGATCCAGATCAGATGGCTTTCTGATGAAGCCATCTGATCAGGATCTACATTGTTTGCCATTCAGATTGTGAATTTGTTGCAATAATTTGCATCAAGTAATCTGGTTGATAATCGGCAGTGGGTGTGGCAGATTAAAATATTCAGCAGGACAAGGGTTAAATAGTGTTGACTGGGCTGTTAAACTCCAAAACAGCCAACCAACCATCTTTGTGAAAGTTCATGTGTCAAGGACAAACATAGTGTAGGGTGGGGATTTTTCTTTGTTTTTTCAGGTGTTTGTATTTACTTCCTTGTCTATTATCCGGTAAATTTGTACTTTGTACAAACTATTATCAAAACTAGGCCCCACCTTAGCAAAAAGATAACCTTGGGATGAAACATAAAATGAACAAAAATGTCTTTATAACTTTTGTTCAGATGAATAAATTAATTTTGACACACGCATTTTTGACCGTCAACCAATCAAATTACTTGACGCCATTTTACTCCTATAAATTCATTGTTTGAATGCCAGACAGTGACGATCTAGATCAAATAAAGTTTGCCACACCCATTTTTGACGGTCAACCAATCAAATTACTTGATGCCATTTTATTCCTATAAATTCACTAATTGAATGACCAAACAGTAAAGATCCAGATCAGATGGGCTCTCCAGTATTTACACTGTTTGAAATGGTGTAGCGTATCCTGATTCTGCAGGACAAGGATTAAAGGGGTCAGATACACCTGACATAGTTTATTGTCTAAATTTGTTTACAAGGGAAACAACTTTCAAGATTTGTTGTTTTCCTTTCTATAGAATCTTTTCAAATGATTATCTTAAAATGTGCCGGCCTCGGTAGCTCAGTCGGATGCACATCATCATCATCATCAAAGGATTTTTGATTAATGTGCAGGTACAGGGGCAACGTCCACATAAGTTGGCCCCCTTCCAGGTAGCTGGCTTGCTGCATGCATGGCAGATCTTACACCAGATCTCCAGGCTTGTCTATCATGAGATCTTCCATTCTCTGCAATCTCTTTCTGTCAGCTGCTTCCGGGTCATCTTTGGCCTTCCAGGCCCCCACTTTCCACCTACCTGTATGTCACAGTCAGTCTTGACTGCACCGTTGGAGCATTCCACATGTCCATACCAGCGGAGCCTACTCTCTTTCAGGATGAGGTCCAGGTCTTCAATGCCAAGATGCTCAAGTAACTCACTGGACCTGATGGTGACAGCGTCCTGTGGCTTGACATTGCAGATCTATCTGATCATTGCCCTGTCATTCTGCTGAAGACGGAGGTTTGGCTTTGTCAATGGCCAGGTCTCACTGGCATGGAGCATTGCCCTCCGCACACAAGAGCTGTCTTGGCCATGTGTCTTGAACGAGAGGTGGCAGGAAGAGAGAACTGGTAGCAACTCCTTGAATTTCTTCCAGGCTGTTTTCACACGTGATGTGGTTGAAAGGTCCAAACCACCCGCTGCTGAGAGCATATCACCTAGGTAGCAAAAGTAAGCTACAACCTCCAGCTTGTCGGATCCAACTTGGACTTCCCTCTGTGGTCTGCCATCTAAGGGGCGTGCAGTTCCTTGGCACCATGTACATCTGTAATCAGGGTCCTCTATCAAGCGCTTGAGCCCACTGCATTTCTTGTGCACCCAGAACTTGCAGCCATTACAAAAGATACTGTTGCTGCCCACTCCAGTGCGACATACAGCGCATGGGAACTGGCCTGTACTCTGCAAGAGGTCCAGACCTGTTCCACAGATCGTGATCTTTGTCTTTCCTGCATTCACTCTCAGCCCTTTCGCCTCCATTGCGTCTTTCCAAGTTAAGAGCCTCCTTACACATTCCTCAAGGGATTTAGCTGTGATGACAAGGTCATCAGCAGACAGGTCCTCCCAGGGGACTCCAGAGAGGAACTCGCATGACAAGGCTTCAAGCACAATGATGAAAAGCAGTGGGCTGAGAACAGAGCCTTGATGAACTCCCACCTTCACTTCGAATTCTTCACTGTAACCATCACCAACACGGACACAGCTCTGAGCATTAGCATACATCCCTTGGACCAGTCGCACAATCCATTCGTCCACTCCCAAGTTTTCTTAGCGCCCACCAGATGACTTTCCGAGGCACTCGATCAAATTTTGCCTTCTCCAGCTCCATAAAAGCCATGTAGAGTCTCCTGTTGGCCGGCAGATACTTCTCTTGCAGCTGCCGTACAACAAAAATTGTGTGTTGTTGTGCCTCTTCCTGGGACGAAGCCAAACTGGGAATCGTCGATGGAACCAACTACCTAATGAGGCCATCCACAATCGTCTCCAGGACTTTCATGACCTGTTGTGTCAGCTTGAGACCACGGTAGTTGTCCCGTTCAAATGCATGGCCCTTGTCCTTTCTAAGAGACAGACAATGAAACTCTATTCTCAGTCAGAGGGTACGTTTCCATTACGGATGATTGCTGAGCTGCAAGGTTGCGGATTATCGAGGCACCCGCATCTCCTGCTCTTATCATCTCCACCACTGTGCCAGAAGGGCCCGGTGCTTTGCCAGTCTTCGTCCGAGAGATAGCCTTCTTAACCATATCAATAGTGATTGGGATGGACGGCCCTTCCACTGGTGGTTCATCAGACAGGTGGTCTGGGTCCCAGTCAAACTCAACATTGAGTAACCTTAGGTTGTGTTCTAACCAGGCCCTCTGCTTTGAGTCTTCACTCATTGACATCTCCCCTGCATCATTCTTAACTGGTTTGTCCCCAACAACATCGACACCCTCTCTTCTCATCTGGTTTGCAAGGCAGTATACTTCTGAGGACTTAAGGTCAATATTCTTGTAGATCTCCTTCTCAGCTTCTTGGCGAGCATGGTGCTCAGCACGTCTTGCTATGTGTTTGGTCGCAAGATACGATGCACGAGTGCCCTTACCAGTCTTCCATGCCTTAAAGGTTTGCTGCTGCAATGACCTTATTAACATGCTTATTCCACTACCAGGTTTCAGGATGCCAGCGGTGGGGCCGAGTTGAGTCACACACCTCTTCAGTTGTCTTGTAGTCTGACGTGATCAGGAGGACGCGGGTTAGATACCTGCTGAGGTTGGCAACATTCCTTCTTGGAGATTTCACCGGCCTCGGTAGCTCAGTCTGATGCGTGCCTGACTGGTGATTTGGAGGATGCGGGTTCGATACTTGCCTCGGAGATTGATCATGAAATCTTTTCTACGGTCATGCTCTCCCTTCCACTGATTCAAGAAGGGCAGTTGTCAGTTTCTGGTGACAGAATGTGCACTATACTGGTTTACCGCTTACGTATACGCCTGTCCAGGAAAAGTGTGGATAGGTAAACTAACCATCTCAAAAATGCCCTGAATAGTGTTGACTGGGCCATTAAACTCACAATACAAATCATAAAATCTTTTCTACGGTCATTCTCTCCCTTCCGTTGATTCAAGAAAGGCAGTTGTCAGCCTGTTGTCCATAATCCATTTTCCATCCTGTGCTTTTCACATTTTCAATATCCCCTCCAGAAACACAAGTCGGATTGAGCTGATACTTGGTGGGAGGCAGTTGGTCAACATGGTGATTCAAAATTGCTAAATTCTTTGCATTCCGATATCTGATATGGCAAGGTCGCCATCCTAAAATTCTTTAAACAACATCTCTCAAACCGAAAATTGAAATGAGCTGAAACTTGATGGGAGCAACAGGGCAATATGGAAATTCAGAATTGCTAAAATCTTTCTGTTCTGATATTGGTGTTGGCTGCCATGGCAGCCATTTTGAAATTCTTCAAACGATATTTCCTCCCGAACCGAAACTCAGATTGAGCTGAAACTTGATGGGAGGCATCAAGGAACAAATGAAATTCAGAATTACTAAAATCCAATTTCCAAGACGGCTGTCCTGGCATCCATCTTGAAATTTTTCAACCAACATTGTTCCCAGTTGAATTGAGCTGAAACTACGGGAGGCATCGGGCGACATGGAGATTCAGAATTGTTGATTTAGTTCCGTTCGCTATACGAGATGGCCACCATGATGCCCATCTTGAAATTCTTTAAACAACTTTTTCTCCGGAACCAAAAGTCAGATAGAGCTGAGACTCGGTGGGAGGCAACAGGGCGACTTGGTATTCCAGAATTGCTGAAATTGTTCCGTTTCGATATTCAAGATGGCTGCCATGGTGGCCATCATGAAATTCTCAAAATGAACTGAAAGTTGCATTGATCAAAACTTGATGGTAGGCATTGGGGCAACATAGAGATTGTAGTTCCGTTCCTTAAAGACATCTACACCCTGCACTCTGCACGGACATCATCTCAGTCTGAATCCTTAGTGGTTTTGTTTTCAGGGGCATCAAGGCGACATCCAGATTTTGAATTGCTATAGCCAAGATGGCCATCATGACATATCGTGATCAGCCTCATCCAAGTTAGCGATTTCTGGCCCACCTCCCTATCATACATGTTCCAAAGTCTGACCATGTACAATTTATTACCTGATATTGTGTCTAAAAATAGCTGAATGAGTTGCAAACATTGTAGACCCTGATGAGATGCCACATTCTGTGGCATCTCATCTGGGTCTACAATGTTTGCTCAGGCCTGTCTGTCTGAAATGGTATCTCCCTCAGCAGTGGGAGTGACATAATCAGGGATAAATAAATCATGACGTTTGCTTGGATTCGAATCAAACTGCCTAACAGTGCAGTATCCAGCATCTACTCTATCATACTGTTTGTTAGAGAGCTTTGTATCTAGGAAGATAGTCAAAAAGGTTCTGTGCAAGTGAAAATGTTTAGATTATAAAGCAAAAGAAGAAAAATGACCATATATGGATGGATAAAAACATGAGTCTAAAGAAAACATTAGATATTATAAAGAAAAAAAATGTTTAAAGTTCATAAAAACGACCCCATAAAAGATTATAAAATCATTTTTCTCTTCGATTTTTATGTTTTATTCAGATTCAACAGCTGACATACTTTTTCCTTCAAATCCCGGAAATGGTGTTATAAATCTTTGGTGGGTTATTGATATTATTAACCACAACATATGTTGCACAAGTAAACAACACCAATAAGGAATATAGTTGAAAGAAAGATTAATCATGGATTATTTTTGTATGAAAACTCCAAACAAATAAAAAGGTATCTTTGCGTATGCAAATAAGCTACTGGTGGAAAAACTGTAATATTTTTCTTTGTCAAAGACTGTGACGATTTGTTGGTGCATGCTAAAATGGCATGCTGTGAATATAAACCAATTTAGTACCGGAAACCCCAAAACAGGTACCGTGGCAAACAGTGCAGGCCCAGATCAGATGCCGCAGAACGCGGCATCTGATCAGGGCCTCCACTGTTTGCTAAAAGTTAGCCATTTTCCAAATCAGTTATAACCCCTATTGGTTTCATTGGGCGTCAGGGTTTGAGATGTAATTTTATCTCAGTGTCAGGTAAAAGTCCCACAAAATTAGAAGCAACATCTCCAAAATGACCTATAGTGTGTTGACGGGGACGTTAAATCTCAAATCAAACGAACCAAACTAATTTGTGAAGATAGATTTTATCCTACCCTGGCAGATGTCTTAAGATATATTGAGATAATTTTTATTCTCCACCGTCAGGTTTTATTACAGGTGACAAATCTTGAATTTTAACCCTTGTCCTGCTGAATATTCATATATGCCACACCCACTACCGATTATCAACCAATCAGGTTACTTGATGCAAATTATTGCAACAAATTCACAATCTGAATGGCAAACAATGTAGATCCTGATCAGATGGCTTCATCAGAAGCCATCTGATCTGGATCTACATTGTTTCAAAGATAAGGCATATCCGGGATTAGCAGGACAAGGGTTAAGCCAGGCACAGCATAACCTACAGGAGGATCTCTGGCACCAGCTAAGCCTGTGGATCCATCTGTCCTTGCCGTAGTGGCGAGTGGCGATAGCTTTGTAACTTCATGCCAACATGACAGACTCTGATCAGACTGTGTGGAGGTGCAGACTTATCTGTCTGAGCTGATCACATGTTAAATTGTAGTACCTGATTTCTTATTGATTAACAGCAAATAATATGAAATCATATTTGCTGAATTTATGCACTATGATAATTGTCATTATCACGTTTTAGTCCTTCATGCCCTTTTCCTGTCTGGTTCAGATTGTATTTAAGTCTGAAGGTGTTTGCCAACACAAAAGGGGAATGGCTACACCTTCAAGGGAGGCAACTCTCTCAAAAAATTGGTTTTCTTTATCAATAGGGTTCTGAAGAACAAATTCTTTCCTTTAAGTCCGAAAGGGTTTCAGTTTATAGATCTTAACCCTTGTCTTGCTGAATATTCAGTTAAGCCACACCCATTTCTGTCTATCAACCAATCAAATTACTTGACGTAATTTATTGCTACAAATTCATAAACTAAATGCCAAACAGTGTAGATAGGGGTTGTCGTGAACAGCAAGATAAGGGTTAACCCTTGTCGTGCTGAGCCCGGATATGTCTTATCTTTCAAACAATGCAGATCCAGATCAGATGGCTTCTGAAGAAGCCATCTGATCAGGATCTTCATTGTTTGTCATTCTGTTTATGAAATTGTTGCAATAATTTTGCATCAAGTAATCCGATTGGTTGATAATCAGTAGTGGGTGTGGCATGTTAAATAGTCACCTTCATGGAAAAAATGACCAAGTACATTGAAAGACCAGCTAAAACAAAGACTGATTCATCTTTTAAAAGCCTTTTTGGAAGGTTTCAGTTATTCTTTCTTTGTATTTTCTACATCCGGTGCCCTTTCATAAGAGCACCACCTTTGGGACTTTTCTAAAGTGGCCTTAAAGATCACTTTTGAGCGTATCTTAAGGTTGTCTTAACATAGGAATTTTACTGTATATCAGCTGTCTCCATTTCCCTTAAATCAAATTTGCCTACTTTATGAACTGCAGTAAAATTCCTCTATTAAGACCACTTTTGGGACTGTTCAAAAGTGGTCTCTAAGACCACTTTTGAACAGACCCAAAGGTGGTCTCTGACCACAAGACACTATATGCAGAAAAATCAAAGAAAGAATAACTGCAACCTACTAAATAATATTTTTAAGGCAGAATTAGTCTTAATTTTAGGTGGTCTTCACCACTTTAGTACAGGAAACCCCAAAATGGGTACCTTGGCAAACAGTGCAGGCCCAGATGAGACGCTGCAGAACGTGGCGTCTCATCAGGGCCTACACTGTTTGCAAAAAGTTCAGCCATTTTCCGAACAAATTTTGAAGAAAAATACAACCTGACACCCCTAAATTTTGAACTGAGCTCCTGCTATATATTAGGAGGAAGATTCCATTTGGTACAAAAAGGGTTAATAGCGTAATTTTACTGTATTTACAATGGTTTGATTGTCATATCTAAGATTTCAATTTTGTTTAAATCTGTCACGTTTTTTTTTTTTTTATGAAGAGATTACTTCCTGTCCAGGAACTGCTGAACTAGTTAGATAATTGAAAATTTTAATGTCCTTACCGACTCGTAATAGGAAGGATGTGCTCAGTATAATTGAAATCATTTTGAAAGGGCCGTACAGCCTATACCTCCAGTTGATTCGTAAAGAAGTTACATTAAAATCCCTACATAAAGACCATCTTTTTGACTTTTCAGAAGTGGTCTTACTTGTAGCTGGTCTTAATGATTGATATAAACAAGATGTGTTTGTGAAACACTGATGCCCCCGTACAGCGCATGTTAAATATGAAAGCAGTATCACTAATTAATCGAAAGGTATGGCCAATGTTCAAGTCTTAAAAAAGTAGGTCAAGGTCACAAGGTCAAAAATTATGGGATCCATGGAAAGGTCTTATGACATAGAATGCACATGGGAAATATGAAAGCCCTATCACTTACCAATCGAAAGTTATGGCCAATGTTAAAGTTTTTAAAAAGTAGGTCAAACAGTAAGGTCAAGGTCACAAGGTCAAAAATTATGGTACCACAGGAAAGGTATTGTGAAAAAGAATTCACTTGTGAAATATGAAAGCCCTATCACTTACCAGTCGAAAGTTATGGACTGTGTTAAAGTTTTTAAAAAGTAGGTCAAATGTCAAGGTCAAGGTCACAAGGTCAAAAATCATGGTACCACGAGAAAGGTCTTCTGACAAGGAATGCACATGTGAAATATGAAAGCTCTACCGCACACGAGTACTGGTAAACCACTTAGAGAATCTAAGCCTGCCCAGGCAATGAGGTGCGACTCGGTCCATCCATGCTTATAAACCCTATTGGTTTCATTGGACAGCAGGGCTTGAGATGTCATTTCATCTCCATGTCGGTTAAAAGTCTTGGAAGCTACGTCTCCAAAATGACCTTTACAGTGTTTGACGTTAAACCTCAAATCAAACAAACAAACAAAAAAACTTACCAATCAAAAGTTATGGCCAGTGTTAAAGTTTTTAAAAAGTATGTCAAGGTCACAAGGTCAAAAATTATGGTGCCACTAGAAAGGTCTTGTGACAAGGAATGCACATGTGACAAATGAAAGCCCTATCACTTACCAATCGAAAGTTATGGCCAATGTTAAAGTTTTAAAAAGAAATGAAAAAAGTAGGTCAAAGGTCAAGGTCATGAGATAAAAAATTATGGTACCACTGGAAAGGTCTTGTGATAAGGTATACACATGTTAAATATGAAAGCTCTATCTATTACCATTCAAAAGTTATGCCCAATGCTAAGGTTTTTGTAGACAGACAGACAAACAGACCAAAAACTATAGCCCCCCAAATCTCGATTCCGGGGGCATAAAAATTAAGAAAAACCTAAACTGGTGAATGGGTTTATGCGGGATAGTGAATGGTCCTAATGGAGGGTGAGCAGAATTTTACTGTTTGTACTTGTTATAAATGCCTCATTGAGGCAATTATAGCAAGTGTCTGCAACATATCTTTCCAAAATGAAATACTGGATCAAGTTGTTCAAAGCAATTGCTAGCTTAACGAACTCATTAGTGGTGAAATTGTTATCTGAGCTAGTAGGTACAATATCTAATAAATAACACCTAGGACTAAGCCTGCCCAGTCAAACTGGTATGAGTCAGACCATCCAATGCATATAAGCCTTTTGGTTTCATTGGGCGGCAGGGCTTAGATGTCATTTCATCTCAGTGTCAGGTGTAAGTCCCACAAAATCGGAAGTAACCTCTCCAAAATGACCCTAAATTGTGTTGACGGGGATGTTAAACCTCAATTCAAACAAACAAGCAATATCTAATAAAGTGTTATTTTTGCTGAAAAAAGTGTGGGCAGAGCAAAAGCTGCTCACATTTTTTTGTCAAACATATTAGCATATTTGCCATATAAAATGATCAATGTTTTAGGGATACGTTAACTAACGATGCTGTTAGCTTTGAACAACAGGGGCCAGTTGTTCAAAGCATCGTTAGCTTAACGAGCTTGTTAGTGGTCATATTGTTAACTCTTCTAGCAAGTACAATATCGTAAATTTTGGTATTTTTGCTGAAAAAATGTGAGCAGCTTTTGCGTCCGCAAAAGCTGCTCACATTTTTTCAGCAAAAATTTCAGCATATTTGCAATATTTAATGATCAAAGTTTTAACGATACGTTAACTAACGACGTCGTTAGTTTTGAACAACTGGCCCCTGGCCCGTGATAGTTATCCCTTAACCCATTTTAGATGGAAAACCCTGATGACAAATAGTGCAGCCCCAGATCAGAAGCCTTCACTGTTTGCAAAATTGTAAAAAGTTCAGCTATTTTCTAATAAATATCTATAAATAACTCACCCTGACACCTCATAATTTTGAAATTGACCAACCATTATATATATAGAGGAAGATTCCATTCAGCTTAAAATGGGTAAATTATCTTAAATTTTCCTCCTTATCTGGAGCTATGAAAACCCAAATAAAAAATACTTTCAAAAAATATTTTTGCCTCCCTGTCACTGCAGAAAAATTCTAGAGCAGATGGTAGCCTACCGTATTTTTTTTTTCTTTTTTTTTTTCATACAATCATACATATTTTTCAGCAAACATAAGGCTTGACATTTCTTGTGAATCATCTACCTAGAGATGATTCACATGTAGTATCAAGCCTTATTTTTGCTGAGAAATAGGAAATAATAAAACTTTGAAAATGCCACTTGCCTTAGGTGTATCAACTCCTATTTGGGCCACGTCATGCAATTTTGGTACTTATCGACTATGCGAGCAGCGAAGGTTCAGGCGAGCCTGCGCAACCGCGCAGTCTCGCCAGAACCTTCGTTGCTCCCTCATACAAGCAGTGAATCAAGAGGAACCTTCAGACAGAAAGCCATATCCCTGGCCCCTCTGAATGGCTGGGCATGCGCAGTTAAAATTTGTCATGACGGAATGCTCAAAGACACAAATTCGCTTGGCAGGGCTCATTTAATGGCTTTACCTTTACCACTCACTGGGCTAATTCAGCAGACAACAAATTGTTATCATTTTCTTATTTTTCCCAGAAAACAGGACTTGGGGATGTCAAATCCCGCATTTTGGAAGAAAAATAAGAAAATATTTCAAAATATTGTCTGGTGAAAAAAAAAACAGCATGCAGAACATTAACCCTTGTCCTGCTGAGCCCGGATATGCCTTTTCTTTGAAACAATGTAGATCCAGATCAGATGGCTTCTGAAGAAGCCATCTGATCAGGATCTACATTGTTTGTCATTCAGATTGTGAATTTGTTGTAATAATTTGCTACAGGTAATCTGATTGGTTGATAATCGGTAGTGGGTGTGGCATATATGAATATTCAGCAGGACAAGGGTTAATCAGTCTTTGACATGATCATTTAACTCTTGCATCTTTTTTTATTCCAGGTGCGGCTTGTTCAGAAGAAGGATACTGGTCATGTTTATGCTATGAAAATTTTACGGAAAGCTGACATGCTGGAAAAAGAACAGGTAAAATGCTGTGATGCCTTACATATCATATAATAAACAATCTGATATGCTGAAACCCCTTTTATCATACATTTAGTATAAAATACTTAGTTTTTGAATATGCGATACGAACGTGACACCAATGCACGTATCACGCTTGCAAGTGCTGCCATATCGCATGGGCTCTATCATACCCCAAAAATCCATATCACAACCCTTTATCGCACACCTAAGCCTTTATCATACCTCTGACGTCACCTTATTCGGAACATGCAGCGTTCTTCCTTTTGGGGCATTTCGCATTTGTTGTTCAGGACAATTTTTTTAAAAGTGAAATGTACAATAAATAGATTATGATATGGCATTTTTCATATCATACCTATCGGGGCTTGGAGAAATAGATTGGGCTGCACGATGCTTCCACGCAGAGCTGATACCAACCGCACATTAGTACTGGTAATCCGCTTAGAAGGTCTAAGCCTGCCGAGGAAAACTGCTGTGAGTCGGCCCGTCCATGCTTACAAACCCTATTGGTTTCATTGGACGGCAGGGATTGAGATGTCATTTCATCTCAATGTCGGGTAAAAGTCCCACAATATTGGAAGCAAAGTCTCCAAAATGACCTTAATAGTGTTGGCGGGGATGTTAAACCTCAAATCAATCAATCAATCAATCATATCATACCTCATATCAGCCCTCAACCCATTTCAGTCCGAGGGCCGAAGGCCCTCGGGCTAATATGGGGTATGATATGAAAAATGCCATATGATAATCTCTATGTATCAGAATGAGGAGTCAGTTTGTTAGGGCCACATCCAATATTTGCCCACTTCAACACTGGTGGTTTGCGCTGATAAACTACTTAGAGGGTAACCCTGCCAAGGCAATGTGGTGCTAGTTGGACTGTCTGTTGGACCGTCGGTGGATATAAACCCTATTGGTTTCATTGAGCAACAGTGTCTCCAAAATGACATATAGTGTTGATGGGGATGTTAAACCTCATATCAAACGAACGCCTTAACCACCTTATTCATAATATGGTTTTGAATATAGTATGGTTTAACGCATTTTGTACGGAAAACTCCAAAACACGTAATTGGCAAACAGTACAAGTACAGGCCCAGCTCAAACACCGCAGAAAGTGACATCTGATTAGGGCCGACACTGTCTTCAAAAAATTCAGCCATTTTCCAAATACATTTTGAGAAAAAAAAACAACAACAACAAAAAAAAAATGTAACACTTGGGCTACATATAAGGTGCAAGATTCCATTCGGTACAAAATGGGTTAAAGACGGATCCCCAAAATGTAAAGATTATATACATAAATGGTCCTTTTTCTATATAATTTATTCATTTTTTCTTTGTATATAACATGGGTGTTTAACTAACATGATTTTTACATTGGCTCCCTACAGCAGTGTGGTGTATTTTGTTTTACCTTCTTCTATAGGTAGCCCATGTACGAGCTGAACGAGACATTCTAGTTGAAGCGGATCACACGTGGGTTGTTCAGATGTATTACTCATTCCAAGATGCAGTCAGTCTCTACCTTATTATGGAATTCCTGCCAGGAGGTATGTTTTAGTTTTGCTTGGAGATTTATCAGCTAGTTCAATGTTGTTAACCCTTGTCCTGCTGAGCCCGGATATGCCTTATTTTCCAAACAATGAAGATCCAGATCAGATGGCTTCTGATGAAGCCATCTGATCAGGATCTACATTGTTTGCCATTCAGATTATGAATTTGTTGCAATAATTTGCATCAGGTAATCTGATTGGTTGATAATCAGTAGTGGGTGTGGCAGATATGAATATTCAGCAGGACTAGGGTTAAGGTGGTGTTGAGCTGGCCAGTTTAGCTAACCACACTTTTCCAATGCAAGCTTATACCTTTCAGGGGTTAACCTTATACCTTTAACCCTTATCTTGCTGAATATTCATTTAAGCTACACCCATTTCTGTCTATCAACCAATCAAATTACTTGATGTAATTGATTGCTACAAATTCATAAACTGAATACCAAACAGTGTAGATCCTGATCAGATGGCTTCTTCAGAAGCCATCTGATCTGGATCTACACTGTTTGCCAAAATAGGGGTTGTTGTGAACAGCAAGATAAGGGTTAAGTAGTTAACCAGTACAGTGCACATTCTTTGGACAGAAACTGAGAAATTGCCTTCTTGCACATGTACACCAGACATGGAAATCCGTCAATAGAAATTCTGTTCTTACCAAGCAAACTACATGAGTATAATTCGCAAAAAGTAAAACATTAAGAGTATAAAATGAAAATTTTCGATGGTGTTGTGCAAGAAAAAGAATCTAATTTGGTGTTCTGTTGTAGATGGGTGTTTCCAACCCTCAGGATGACCGTGCTGAGCTGAACCTCTGCTGGACATTTCCAACCCTCGGGATGACCATGCCGAGCATAACCTCGGCATAGCCTCGGTTCCACCCAGCACCGTCATCCCTCGGGTTGGAAACATCGTCTACAACAGATCAGATTCTTATATTCTTGAATCATTGGAAGGAAGAGAACACAACCACTGTTAAAAACTATAAACAGCAACACATGAAGGTAGAGGATTATTTCAGCATTTTTGCAAGGGGCCAACTTCTGTGACTTCCACTTTCCAGGAAACACAGCCTGTCTGATAAAAAAAAAAAAAGGTGTACCATATATATCTATCTATATATTTATCTATCTATCTACTTATACTGCAATCGGTCACATTTGACCATTACTCTGAACATGACAACCCCTACCTTTGCAAACAGTGTAGATCCTGATCAGAGCCGACCCTGGTAGCTCAGTCGGATGCGCGTTTGACTGATGATGATCAGGAGGATATGGGTTCGATACCTGCCAGGGTTGGCAACATTCTTTTGTGGAGATTGATCATGAAATCTTTTCTATGGTCATTCTCTCCCTTCTGCTGATTCAAGAAGGACAGTTGTCAGTTTCTGGCAGAAGAATGTGCACTGTACTGGTTAGTTTATACTAATTTATTTAAGTTCGATTGCGATGGAAGCTTCAAGCTTATTTAATCGCTCTCGAACACTCATTCCGGATGTTTTCACGCGCGCGGGAGAGAGGCAATGACTATTACACCACTGCTACCCATTTACACCTGGGTGGAGTGAGGCAGTGTCATTATGTGTCTTGCCCAAGGACACACCTCGATACCGGGTGCTGGATTCGAACGCACAACCTCTCGATCTTGAGTCGAACGCATTAACCACTGCGCTATCGAGGCTGACAATTTCCTGTACTGGTTAACCGCTGATGTATAAGCCTGCCCAGAAAAAAGTGTGGATAGGTAAACTGACCGGCTAAAAAATGACCTAAATTATGTTGACTTAACCATTAAACTCCAATACAAGCAAACAAACAAGATCCTGATCAGATAGTTTCTGGCTGGATCTATCAGAAAAAATTTTCGGGTCTCAAAGTTGTTGAAGTTTCTTTAGTTCAACTGTATGTCTTTTTTCTAAGAAAGAAAGAAAGAAAAGGAAGTAACACATGACAATGGGGGCGTAATTTTTTTGGTAGCAGGGTGTCTTGTATCTGAATTGATGTGAAAGCTCAGGTACTTCAATCAACCTGTATTTTATCAGTGGCAAGGTATCTGCATAATTTCATACCATCAGACATACAGACATAGGGGGTGTCCCAACATCATCCACTTGTGGTAAATGCTTATTCCTGAAATTTTGAAAAGGAAAATGTAGTCAAGCTTCAATGACTCAGGCAACTTTGGGACCATGGTAGTTTGAGTCACTCGGGGTTAATCAAAGTTGCCGGTAAGGGGACAGATGGAGATACATGGAATTAAGGGGAATGGGAACACCTCGCAGATTTTTCCACCATTTTTCAAAGGGAGACACCTTTCGGGACTTCCTGTTCGCCTTCTACAAGCCCTGTCCCATTGAAAAAGGGGTCTTCTGTTAAAGGAAAGAATTTGCTCCTCAGGAGCAAATTCTTTCTTTTTAGAGTTGACCCCTATTGACATGGAAGACAAAAATACTTTTGCAGGAGTTGCCTCCCCTGAAGGTGTTCCCATTCCACTTAAACATTTTTGATCTTCTATAAAATAGTGGTTTATTGTGTGTTCTTATAAGAATCATCTCGCGATCAGTGGCTCTGTCAGATACCAATGCCATTGGTGATTTTTGGAGTCACAGGTTTGATCCCTGCAGTCTTTCATGAGTATTGATAATGAAATCTTGTCCCGCTTGGACTGGTTGTCAGTTTCTAGAAAAGAATTTGCACAATTCTGGCCCCAATGTTATCAAACTTTTTTTTTTCATGCTTAACCCAGTTGAACATGAAATTTCTCCTGCTTAAAAATTTTAAAATGCCAACTGTTGTTGGCATTTTAAAATTTATAAGCATTACAAATAACATTCTACGCTGATCTGAGCAGGAAAATTACCTCTTTCTTTTGGTTATAAAACTTTTTATGCCCCCGCCTGCCTTGGCAGGAGTGGGGCATATAGCGTTTCGCCGTGATGTTACGTGCGATCGTGCGTATGTCACGTTCGTAACCACCTCGGGCTGAAATGTCGAGCTGAAACCTCGGACTCGCATTAGAGCTCATAATTTTTTTACCTGTTGTGCTACAAAGTTGAAATTTGGTATGACATCTACTCATACCAAGACCTATCAGTTCATGTTCAAGTTGACCCAAAGTCGTGCCCCTAGGTGGGTCTAGGGGTCAGATTGCATAACAGGTCAAAATTGTCATATAGGAATTTGCATGCAAAACTGTCAAAATGTCTAATTATCTTGAAAATTTATCAGATTCGAACACCTAAACCATATATATTATTGTTCCTTATGATATGACACATTCCATGACACAGACTTTGGGTCCCTACAGTCACCCCTGGGACATGCCCCGCCCCCTTTGCTTCATTAAAGTCTTTATATCTTAGATACTATCCATATCCCCACCCCTTAACCATGTATATTATTGTTCCTTATGATAAGATGCATTGACTGATACAGACATTGGGTCCATCCCGACCCCCCCCCCCCCCCCCCCCCCGACCTTAACCATATATATTATTGTTGCTTATGATATGACACATTCCAAGACAAAGATTTTGGGTCCCTCCGGTCACCCCCGGCCCATGCCCCGCCTAATTATCTTGAAAATTAATCAGATTCGAACACCTAATCCACACATATTATCGTTCCTTATGATATGACACATTCCAAGACGCAGACTTTGGGTCCCTCTATGCACTGCCCCCTTCATAAAAGGCTTTAGATCTCAGAAACTATCCATATCCCCACCCCTTAACCATATATATTATTGTTCCTTATGATAAGATGCATTGACTGACACAGACTTAATCAGATTCGAACACCTAAACCATACATATTATTGTTCCTTATGATATGATTCATTCTAAGACACAGACTTTGTCTCCCTCTGGTCAACCCCGGACCATGCCCCGCCCCCTTCAATTCATAAAAGGCCTTATATCTCAGAAACAATTCATATCCCCACCACTTAACCATATATATTATTGTTCCTTATGATAAGATGCATTCACTGACACAGACCTTGGGTCCCTGTGGACAGCTCCGGGTCCCTCCGGACACCCCCGTGCCATATAGAGAATGGGTACAAGCCATATCGACAAAGATAAATGGCGGGGGCATCTGTGTACTTTGGACACATGTCTAGTTTTGTCATGCTCAACTCACTTGAGCATTAAATAATTTTAAAATGCCAACAATTGTTGGCATTTTAAAATTTATAAGCAGGACAAATAACATTCTGTGCTGATCTGAGCAGGAAAATTACCTCTTTTGTTTTTTAATATTTATGAGCCTTATAAATTTCATGCTCAGCTGAGTTGAGCATGAAAAAAGTTTTATAACCTCAGGGCCTGGTTAGCCCTTTACGTCTTAGCCTGCCCAGAAAAAGTATAGACTGGTAAAGTGATTGGAATAATATGACCTTAACCCATTGTATACTAGCTGACTCTTCCATTGCTTTTTTGTTGGACAAGTCCATTTGTCATACAAGGGTGTCAGGTTGGTTGGTTGGTTGATTTGAGGTTTAACGTCCCCGTCAACACTGTAAAGGTCATTTTGGAGACGTTGCTTCCAATTTTGTGGGACTTTTACCCGACAATGAGATGAAACGACATCTCAAGCCCTGTCGCCCAATGAAACCAATAGGGTTTATTAGCATGGACGGTCTGCCTCGCACCCCGGTTCCTGGACAGGCTTAGATCCTCTAAGCGGTTTACCAGTACTAGTGTGCGGGCTGGATTCAGCTCTGCGTGGAAGCATCATGCAGCCCATATATTTCTTCAAGCCCCTATGGGCGGGGGCATAAGGGTGTCAGGCCTATATTTTTGTTTTTATTCTATTTTTGATGGAAACTTCTGTAGGCAAATAGTGCAGGCCCTGATCAGATGCCACGTTATGCGGTGTCTGATCTGGGCCTGCACTGTTTGTCAAGGTACCCTTTTAGAGGTTTCCCACATACATTGGGTTAAATAGTATTGACTGGGCCATTGTTTGCCTTCTCTGTGAGTCTCTGTGAGGCTTCAGACAAAGGGAGGCAACTACAAACATACCAAGGCGCATTTTGTACATGACATTGATGCATATTCTGTGACTGGCCTCGTGTTTTATTCATGGCCTAGTAACATACAGACATTTTGGTCTTGTTTTATGATGTTATTAGTGATACCATGAACCATAATTCTTTTGGGAAAGTGGACACATATTCCAGGGAGCTAATTCTTTCAGACTTACTTTCCTCTCTCATAAATGGTGTATTCCTTTTAATATGTTCTTAAAAAGGGTTATCCTTTGGAAGCAAGGAATACACCACAGAAGTGAAAAATATGGAGTGTACATGATTTCTGGGCCAGACTAGCTAGTTTCGGCCAATTAGGCCTCATCAGTGACCCTCAGATATTTTCAAAATTCCACAATGGAATCAATGATCCCAAAGGACAAGAAAATATAATCTACACTATGGTGTAGGGCAGGGAGACGTTTTACCGCCGCCACACATTCCCACACACCAGCTGTATTGAAGTTGAATATGTTCTTAAAAAGGGTTATCCTTTGGAAGCAAGGAATACACCACAGAAGTGAAAAATATGGAGTGTACATGATTTCTGGGCCAGACTAGCTAGTTTCGGCCAATTAGGCCTCATCAGTGACCCTCAGATATTTTCAAAATTCCACAATGGAATCAATGATCCCAAAGGACAAGAAAATATAATCTACACTATGGTGTAGGGCAGGGAGACGTTTTACCGCCGCCACACATTCCCACACACCAGCTGTAGTGAAGTTGAATATGTTCTTAAAAAGGGTTATCCTTTGGAAGCAAGGAATACACCACAGAAGTGAAAAATATGGAGTGTACATGATTTCTGGGCCAGACTAGCTAGTTTCGGCCAATTAGGCCTCATCAGTGACCCTCAGATATTTTCAAAATTCCACAATGGAATCAATGATCCCAAAGGACAAGAAAATATAATCTACACTATGGTGTAGAGCAGGGAGACGTTTTACCGCCGCCACACATTCCCACACACCAGCTGTAGTGAAGTTGAATATGTTCTTAAAAAGGGTTATCCTTTGGAAGCAAGGAATACACCACAGAAGTGAAAAATATGGAGTGTACATGATTTCTGGGCCAGACTAGCTAGTTTCGACCAATTAGGCCTCATCAGTGACCCTCAGATATTTTCAAAATTCCACAATGGAATCAATGATCCCAAAGGACAAGAAAATATAATCTACACTATGGTGTATTAACCCTTCTTTAGCTGAATATTTATTTCAGCCACACCCATCTCTGACTTTGAACCAATCAGATTACTTTATTCCTACAAATTCATAAACTGAATGTCAACAGTTTAGATCCTGATCAGAAGGCTTCTTCAGAAGCCATCTGATCTGGATCTACACTGTTTGCAAAGATAGGGGTTGTCATGAACAGCAAGATAAGGGTTAAAGAATTTCCGTTTCGGGAGCAGATACATGTCCTTTAAGAATAAACCCCTTTTGATAGGCTGATATATTATGAAAGAAAGATCACTGCAAGTTTCCTTCCTTTAAAAATGTGTAAATAATGCTAGAAATGTGCCTTCACAGTATATACCACTTAACCCATAAAATGCCAATCACCTCTTCTTTGCCGTCTACCGGTTACCTTAAAAGTAGTTTCTGGAAACAGTGTGGACCCAGATCAGACTGCTCCTGGGCCCACATTGTTTGCCTGTATGCAAAAATATTTTTTAAAAGTCTGCTATAAAATTCAGCAGACAACAAAAGCAGACAACATTTTCAGATGTAGTTTTTCTGGGGTTAATCCTTAAGTAGCAAATTACAACTATTTTCATGTGATGGTTACTGTAAAATGTCACTGTTGCAAGCAGTGTGGAACCATATCCTCTAGGAGCAGTGTGATTAGGGTCCACACTGATTGCCTATATACAAAACTATTTTTGAAAAGTTTGCAAGAAGAGCAGATGTCATAAACAGAGGGCATTTTTAGATGCAGCTTGAGTTGGTATCGTATGGGTTAAAATTTGAACACTTGACAAAAAATACACACCCTCCCCCCCCCCCCCCCCACCAAAATAAAAAAAAAATGGTGCTATCTTGACAGATTTTCATAATTTGTTCATTCAAAGCTAACTCAGTTGTAAATGTTACCTTAACCTGTAAACTGCCAATCACATACATGAAATGTCGAGTCTAATCTGAAAAATAATTAAAAAAAAAAATAATAATAATAAAAATGCCATCTGCTGTAAACATTTTTGTCATTTTAAGTGTTAAAACTTCAAACATTCATCCTGTATGGCAGAAAAACAACAACAACAAAATATTTTTGCTTGGATTCAAACATGAAAAATTATCAAGACAATATGTATTCACACAGGGCTTGCAGAATGGCAAGCTATGCATAGGTCTTGATGATACTCTTACTTTGAGAAAACTGCATGTACACCCAGCCTTAGTGAGGAGTAGTCTTAGTTGGATATGCATCTGGATCAGGATAATGCCGGTTTGAGACTTGCCGGGGGAAAAAACATTCTGTTGTGGAGATTGATCATGAAATCTTTGATACAGTCATTCTGTCCCTTCCACTGATTCAGTTGTCAGTTTCTTGCAAAAGCATGTGCACTGTACTGGTTGACCGCTTATGTTTAAGCCAACCCGGGAAAAGTGTGATTAGATATACTGACCCTCTCGATATGGCCTAAATTATTGAAATAGTGTTGACTGGGCAGTTAAACCCCAAAACAAACAAAAACAATCCAGTTTCACAAAGAAACATGAACCTGTGTACTTCTAGATTTTTACCACCTAAGTACATATCGTATTTACCTAAATATTTGGACCCTTATTATTGAGCCCAATAGTAGTAACAAGTATTCATTATACACCACAACCTCTTTATAACACTCTTAATGGGGTCCAAATTATAGACCAGAAACTCTTTATAACACTCTTAATTGGGTCCAAAGCAGAAACCATTATACTTAAACAACTGTGTTACAGTGTTGACGGGGATATTGGTTTCAAACCTCAACTCAAACAAACAAAATATCCAAACAAAATTATGTAGATTATATAGAAAAATGACCATTGAAACCGTGTTACATCCAAATGTTATAATGAACCATGTTACAACGAGGTTGTGGTGTATATGGTCAGTTACAAACAGTGTAGAGCCTGATCAGACTGTACCTTAAGATGCAGTCTGATCTGGATCCACAAAACTTGTTCGCTCAGACTGATTTTTATGACTTTTTGGCGTCTGAATATTTACCGTAAATATGATAGCTGTTTAGGATGACAGATCATTTGATTCCTGACTCACTAACTGAAGTTGGATTTTTTTTGGGTATCAATTTCTCCTCATAACGAAATGTACTCTTGCATTTGATGCGCAATAATCTTGAAATGATATCATTTGAAAGCATTTTCATTGCAATATTGAGAAGAGAAAATGACATCCAATATAGTGCAGGCATACTTTTTAGATTGTTGAAGAAGTTTGATTGGTGTAGGATTTGTAGGCGAACAGATAGGCTATAAGGGGAGGCAAGTCTTTCAATATGCATAGCCCCAGATAAGAGGAGTATCCACATACTATTTTCCAAATTTCTGCATGAAAACATGTGGGTACTCATTAGAAGTGAGCGGCCCGTCCATGCTTATAAACCCTATTGGTTTCATTGGGTGGCAGGGCTTGAGATGTCATTTCATCTCAATGTCGGGTAAAAGTCCCACAAAATTGGAAGCAACATCTCCAAAATGACCTTTACAGTGTAGACAGGGACGTTAAACCTCAAATCAAACAAAATCATAAGAAGTGCCTAAAACATATGTTGTGGAGTTCTCATTAAAAACACCTCGTTGAAGCACTTTTAATGAGTACCTACAACATACCCTTTCGTGCAGAAATTAGAAAAATAAAATTACTTTTCCAATGAGTTTGGGCAGCATGATTCTTACATGCAGAGCTGACCAATGGCTCTTTGAGTACAGGTAAACTGCTTAGAAGGTCTAAGCCTGCATAGGCAAAGTGCTGTAAGTTGGACCGCCCTTGCATATAAACCCTTTCAGTTTGAACAGTAGGGCTTGAGATGTCATTCCATCTCAATGTCTGGTAAAAATCCCATAGAATTAGAAGCAACATTTCCAAAATGACATACAAGTTGACAGGGATTTAAAACAGAATAGCAATAGCTCCAGATAAATCTGTTTTGTCTTATTTCTTTGTCATACACACCTGTGTTGCGCGTACTTGTAAGAATCGCCTCTGTGAGGCGATTCTAACAAGTACCCGTAACACAGGTTTCTTGAGAAAAATAAGGAAAATTATAGTATTATTAACCCTTTTTGTACCAAATGGAATCTTCCTCCTTATATATAGCAAGAGTCCATTTCAGAATTTAGGGGTGTCAGGTAGTGTTTTCTTCAAAATTTATTTGGAAAATGGCTGAACCTTTTGCAAACAGTGTAGGCCCTGATCAGATGCCGCATTCTGCGGCATCTGATCTGGGCCTGCACTGTTTGCTAATTACCCGTTTTGGGGTTTGCGGTACAAAAAAGGGTTAATGTCACGCCTTATCTAGGGCTTTATCTCATTATACAGGGAAAATAATAAAAATAGATGAAAATGGAAGTTTTCAGACTTTATGGCGCACAACATTTTTTTAACATTGAACTTTTGCTGGAAGTCTAAAAAGAGATAAAACATGCTCCAGAACATTTCTAAAGCATCACATGAACAAGTGTGTGAAACGAACACCCCTCTAAACCCCACTTTATATAGAGTAAAATGGGTTTTACGGGGTTATACATTAATATTTATGCTCCAATACATAGGTTGTGGGTGCTCGTTTGATCCGCCTCAGTGAGGCAGTTCTAATGAACCACCTCAATGAGGCAGTTCTAACGAGCACCCACAACCAATGTTTGCAGTAAAAATTAAAAAAAAAAATCAGATTTTCATCAGAAAAGTAGCCATTTCGAAGATATAAAAAATTCATTATGTTGCACTGGTGTGTTATTGCAATGAGAGTGGAAAAGGGCTCTGTAGTTGTGTACATCATTTCCTGTCTTCTTGTTTATTACCCTTTATAGAGGCCATTGAAGCCCGAAACATTGTGTAAATAGATATTTTAAGGAATATTGAATTGTTCTTTGAACTTTTATGATTGTAAAAGTTTTATGAATGAGATAAACTGAATGGTAATACCGTAATGATCCTTAGTATTGGGACAGTCTTGCCAAAGCAAACAGTGCAGACCCAGATCAGACTGCTCCTAAAGGAGCAATCTGATCAGGGTCTACACTGTTTGCCATTCTGACTGCACTTTTTGGACTCCTTGCTGGATCATGGAAAAAAATGGTTAAAATTTCGGAGATTTACAGCAAGTCCTTAAGGTGTCCAGATCTTTTGCATTTTTATGGTAAATAATGTTGACTGGACTTTAACTAAAAACAAAGCAAAACAAAACAAAAATAGCGACTGATAAAGAAGAGTAATAAATGACAATTTAGGGATAAACACTTTCGCCATTAGACGTATGACTGCTGTGGGTGTTCATTAGCATGGGAATTCTAACCAGTACCTACAACCTGTTTACCGGCCTCCATGGCCTAGTGGGTTAGAGTCTCTGTAAGTTTGAGCCTCGCTAGGGTCACATGAGACGCTAAGTTCTGCTATGGGGATTAAGTGGTTTTTCTCCGGGTATTCTGGTTTTTGCCCACCTCTGATTAACGATTGGCTCAAAATAGGTGAAACTGTAATACCCATCAAAAAAATTAAGAAAATAAAAAAAATCCCACAACCTGTTTATGGAAAGAAATGATCACAATTAACCCATTTCAGACTGGAAACCCCAAAACGTGGCAAACAGTGCAGGCCTACGGGCCCCGATAGCTCAGTTGGTAGAGTGTCCGCTCCGGGAACAGGAGGTCATGGGTTCGATCCCAAGCCGCGACATACCAAAGTCGTTAAAAATGGTACTAGCTGCTCCTTGCTTGGCACTCAGATTTACGGGGAAGAGCTAGGACTGGTCGACCCAGTGTCAGGATAATGTGACTGGGTGTTGTATCATGTAATGTGTCTGGGACATGATACTTCAGTGAGGCAGCACTATAAAAGTGAGCATTGAGCTCCCTGTCGCAACCAGACACCATCGTGATATGACTGAAAAATTGTTGAAAGCGAAGTTAAACCCGAATTCACAAACACACACACACACAGTGCAGGCCCAGATCAGACCCTGCAGAACTGATCAGGGCCTACACTGTTTGCAAAAAGTTCAGCCTTTTTCCAAACAAATTTCCAGGTAAAGCAGTGCAAGTTGGACCGTCCATGCTTATAAACCCTATTGGTTTCATTGGGTGACAGGGCTTGAGATGTCATTTCATTTCAATGTTGGGTACAAGTCCCACAAAATTGGAAGCAACGTCTCCAAAATGACCTTTGCAGTGTTGACGGGGACGTTAAACCTCAAATCAAACAAACAAAATCCAAACAAATTTTGAAGAATCCCCAACCAGACACCCCTAAATTTTGAAATGGACTCCTGCTATATATAAGGAGGAAGATTCCATTTGGTACAAAAAGAGTTAAATATTCCATAACCTATTTATTCCTTCCGACCATTATTCATTTATTTATTTCCAGGTGACATGATGACACTTCTAATGAAGAAAGACACGCTAACTGAAGAACAGACACAGTTCTATATAGCAGAGTCGGTGCTAGCTATAGATTCTATACACCAGCTTGGCTTTATACACAGAGATATTAAACCTGATAATTTATTGTTAGATGCGAAAGTAAGTACAGTCCAACCTGTATTAAGCATGCACCTAAGGGATAATCAAAATATGCTTGTTTAAGATAGGTGATTGCTTAAAATGCCTGCTTGCTTAAGACAGGTTGCTTGCTTAATAGAGGTGGCCAATACGAAAAGTTTTACTGTACAGTTAATTTCCTCTATTAAAACCACCCTTGGAACTGTTCAAAAGTGGTCGGTCTTTAAGACCACTTTTGAACAGTCCCAAAGGTGGTCCCAGACAAGAGGACACTATCGCCAGAAAACACAAAGAAATATTAAGTGCACCCTTCAAAATAAGTTTTTAAAAGCAGAATTAGTCTTACCTTTTGGTGGTCTTAATAGTGGGTCTTAATAGCGGAATTTTACTGTTTGTTTGATTTGAGGTTTAACATCCCCGTCATCACTGTAAAGGTCATTTTGGAGACGTTGCTTCCAATTTTGTGGGACTTTCACCTGACATTGAGATGAAATGACATCTCAATCCCTGTCGCCCATTGAAACCAATAGGGTTTATAAGCATGGACTCGCACCACTTTGCCTGGACAGGCTTAGATCCTCTAAGCAGTTTACCAGTACTCGTGTGCGGGTAGGTTTCAGCTCAGCATGGAAGCATCATGCAGCCCATATAATTCTTCAAGCCCCTATGGGCGGGGACCAGAAATTGTACTGTATGTGTCTTCAGAGCTCAGGGTACCGGTAATAATGATATGAATAATATGGTACAGATACCTATCTAATGGTACATAGAGGATCTTACATGAGTGCTCATGTATTATTTAATTTATTAAAGGAGTTGAGGAAAAGGGATAAAATGCGAAGCTTTGCCGATCATTTTATCCCTTTTCTTCAATGAGTTTAAAAAATTCAATAATACATGAGCATGAATGCAAGATTCTGTTTATCGTATGACATTTAACACGCATTTTATGTTTTTCAAAAATGTCAATATTCAGCCATTAGTAAACGTGACGTCGTTAAGGATGACATATATGTAACGTTACATGGCGTATCTAACTAATTTGCATATTTAATCCACCAGTGGATTATCCAATTTATTACATGGCAATATTACACTCTCAGATGCGATGTCATCTGATGAGGATACTTTTATAATGATACAGATACCTATTTAATGGTACAAATATCTATGTACTTGTACAAATACCTATTCTGCTTAAGGTACCTATATACTGGTACAGGTACATATGTACTACAGACAACTATGCAAACAATGTAGATCCAGATGTACATGTTGATCCATAATGAGTCTTTACTTCAGGATCGACACTGTTTTCCATCCTTTATAGGATGGCAACCAGTGTTGTTCCTGAAGAGACGAATCTTTATTAACCATTTTGACTTAAGGGGAATGGATACACCTTCAGGGGAGGCAACTCCTGCAAAAATATTTTTGTCTCCCATGTCAATAGGGGTCAACTCTTAAAGGAAAGAATTTGAGCAAATTCTTTCCTTTAAGAGTAGACTTCTTTTTCTGTGAGGCAGAGTTGATAGAAAAGCGAACAGGCAGTCCCAAAAGTTATCTTTGAAAAATGGCGGACAAATCTGCCTTGTGTATCCATTCCCCTATATTATCGAGAATAAACATGTCCTAACCCAGGTGTGAAAGGGTTAAAGCTGTTTACTTTACATCCAATATTTCTGTGCATATTTAGTTTCAGTTTGGTCAAACTATTAGGTAAACAACATACTATTTGTTGTCATCTATGCTGTGACACAAGAAAACCTGCTTGTCCCATGGGCGAACAACAAAGGTGCAGATCACCCTGCCCATCCGCGCACTCAGGAGTCTGATCCGCACCTTTGTGTTTGCTGATTGGTTAGTACAATATATCCTGTTAAGACTAACGCTAGTTTGTGTTGCTGAGAATGACAGATTGTATCTTATTTAGTTGGGAATCCCTAAGATTGTATCTTATTTAGTTGGGAATCCCTAAGATTGTATTTTATTTAGTTGGGAACCCCTAAGATTGTATCTTATTTAGTTGGGAACCCCTAAGATTGTATCTTATTTAGATGGGAACCCCTAAGATTGTATCTTATTTAGTTGGGAACCCCTAAGATTGTATCTTATTTGGTTGCGAACACCTAAAATTGGTTGTAAACTTGGAAAACAGTACACAAGATGTCCAGTCCTGTTTTCTGGTACCAACAATTTGTCCTCAGTTGAATTAGCTCAGAGAGCGGTAAAGGTTAAGATAATGATAGATTTGGTGACATGCTATTGCCTGCAATTGGGGTCAGACATTAGAAATGTAGTTTAAATATGAGCCCCATTAGGAGTAAATCTGTCTTCTGGGTTTGCAGCCCCGTTCTGATTCAAGAAGGGCAGTTGTCAGCTTCCAGCTTAAATATATGCAATGTACTGGTTAAGTTGTTTGATATTACCTAAAATGATGTACTGGTTAAGTTGTTTGATATTACCTAAAATGATGTACTGGTTAAGTTGTTTGATATTACCTAAAATGGTGTTGACTGTGCCGTTAGACTCCTAAATACATTTAATCAATCATTGACAGTGTTGAATTTGACAAAGATTGATTGTTTTGACATGGCCAGGGGGGTGATAAAAAGATACATTTTAATGTACTTATCCTGCTAAAATTCAAAACTATATCTTTCTGCACTTTCCAGGGACATATCAAGTTGTCAGATTTCGGCCTATGTACAGGTCTAAAGAAGTCCCATAGAACAGAATTCTACAAAGATCTCTCACATGGAAAAACTGGTGATTTTAGTAAGTAATGAAGCCACATTTTAGCCACAACATGTGAGAAAGGGGTCTTTGATTATGTGTACTCCTGAAGACCCAAATCAGCGTACAACATCTTAACATTCACAACATAGCAATGCATCCCTCATCATCAGAAAATAATATCTTAACCTATAGCATGCCAATCACGACAATTGTCGTCTGCTTTGACAACTACTGGTAACTTTAAAAGTAATTATTGGAAATAGTGTGGACCCAGATCAGACTGCTCCTACCAGATCAGACTGCTCCTGTAGGAGCAGTCTGATCAGGGTCCACACTGTTTGCCTGTATGCAAAATTCTGTTTGAAAACTTTGTAAGAAAATGCAGCAGACGACATAAGCAGATGACATTTTCGAAAGCAGTTTTTCATGGCATCTTAAAGGTTAATGTGTTCTTTTAATACTTTTTTCATTGTCATAAGGCAAACCCTGTACTCTTAATTGTGTTTGCTTATTAAAAAAATTGATGTAATTTTTAGCTCGCCTGTACGAAGTACATGGAGAGCTATTGTTGTCACCTCATTTGTGCGCGTGTGCGTGTGCGTTCCCGTCACACTGCGTTAAAGTTTTTCAAATGCTTATATCTCAGCAGTCACTCATCACAGAGCACTCATATTTGGAACTTAAGTACCTGGGAGGGTCTTCTGATGTTCAAAGACAAGAGACCCCTGGGTTCATGCCCCGGGGTGGGGCTAGGGGTTAAAATCTAGAACACCTCTGAAAAACTGTGTTAAAGTTTTTGAATTGCTTATATCTCAACAGACACTCATCACAAAGGATTCATATTTTACAAGTTGGATACCCGGGTGTGTCTTCTGAGATTCCAAGACAACACACCCCTGGGTTCATGCCTGGGAGTGGGGATGGGGTGGGGCTAGGGGTCAAAATCCAGAACACCTTTGTAATTTTATGTATACCATTCCATTATACTAACAAGTTATAGACACAATTGGTTATACATCAAGTGACATTGGTTCAAGTGTAAAAGGGTGAAGGTCATGGTGACCTACATTTCACGGTCCAGTGATTTTGCCTTATATCTTGAAGTCTATTTGTTGGAGAAATGTCATACCTGGGATATTAGTTCCATGTGACTCCACGATTGACCTCAAAATATATCTAGGTCACTGTGACCTATATTTCATGGTTCAGCGATTTTGCCTATTATCTCGAATACTATTTGATGGAGAAATGTCATACCTGGATTATTAGTTCCATGTGTCCCAATAATTGACCGCAAAATATATCTAGGTCATGGTGACCTACATTTCACGGTCCAGTGATTTTGTCTATTATCTTGAATACTATTTGATGGAGAAATGTTATACCTGGGTTATTAGTTGCATGTGACCTCATTATTGACCTCAGAATATATCTAGGTCAGTATGACCTATATTTCATGGTTCAGTGATTTTGCCTATTATCTTGAATACTATTTGATAGAGAAACTTCATACCTGGATTATTAGTTCCATGTGACCCGATAATTGATCGCAAAATATATCCAGGTCAGTGTGACCTATATTTCAAGGTTCAGTGATTTTGCCTATTATCTTGAACACTATTTGATGGAGAAATGTCATACCTGGATTATTTATTCCATGTGACCCCATGATTGACCTTGAATTATATCTAGGTCAGTGTGTCCTATATTTCATGGTTCAGTGATTTTGCCTATTATCTTGAATACTATTTGATGGAGAAATGACTCACCTGGATTATTAGTTCCATGTGACCCGATGATTGACATAGATATATATCTAGGTCCTTGTGACCTATTTTCATGGTTCAAAGATTTTGCCTTATAATTCAGACACAATTTGATTCTGAAATGAAATATCTGGAATATATGTTCCATGTGACCTGATTATTGATCTCAAATATATCAAGGTGAGTGACCTATATTTCATGGTTCATAAATTTTACCTTATATCTTGAAGTCGCGAAACAGGCGAGCTATGCTGTCATGCGACAGCTCTTGTTATTACATGGAAGTATGAACAACATCAGGTCACGAGCAAAGTAAGTGAACCCCGCCTTAGCTCATAACTCAGTGGTGTTCATACTTCAATGAACATTATGTAAATTACCTTTATTACTTGTTATGTCTCCCCCGAATTTTTTTTTTTCGGAGAGACATATTGTTTTTCCCCCGGGCGTCTGTCTGTCCGTCTGTCTGTCTCTCCGTCTGTCTGTCTGTCACACTTTCGTATCCGCTCTGTAACTTGAAAACCGTTAGAGCTATCTTCACGAAACTTCGTATAAATATTAATCAGCATTAGACGACGTGCAGTGTGCAAGAACTATAACTCTCGCATTAATACTTTTTGAATTATCTCCCTTGAAAGTTTGTTGGTATGTATATATGTATGGGCAAATCGTGTCCGGTCAATAACTTTCTTATTTTTTGATGGATTTTAAAATTACTTGGCAGAAATATTAACAACCATAAGACGATGTGTGGTGCGCATGAGGCAGGTCGGTACCTCAAAGGTCAAGGTCATACTTAGAGGTCAAAGGTCAAAAAGGGGCCTTTTTTTCGTATTTGGTCAATAACTTTTTTATTTTTAGATGGATTTTAAAATTACTTGGCATAATTATTAACAACCATAAGACGATGTGTGGTGCGCATGCGGCAGGTCGGTACCTCAAAGGTCAAGGTCATACTTAGAGGTCAAAGGTCAAAAAGGGGCCTTTTTTTCGAATATGGTCAATAACTTTCTAATTTTCAGATGGATTTTAAAATTAATTGGCATAATTATTAACAACTATGAGACGATGTGTGGTGCGCATGAGGCAGGTCGGTATCTCAAAGGTCAAGGTCATACTTAGAGGTCAAAGGTCAAAAAAGGGGCCTTTTTTCGTATTTGGTCAATAACTTCCTTATTTTGAGATGGATTTTGAAATCACTTGGCAGAAATGTTAACCAATATAAGGCGATGTGTTGCGCGCATGACCCAGGTTGGTACCTCAAAGGTCAAGGTCATACTTAGAGGTCAAAGTTAAAAAAGGGGCCTTTTTTCGTGTTTGGTCAATAACTTTCTTATTTTTAGATGGATTTTGAAATTACTAGGCAGAAATGTTAACCACCATGAGATGATGTGTTGCACGCATGAACCAGTTTGGTACCTGAGAGGTCAAGGTCATTCATAGAGGTTAAAGGTAAAAAAGGGCCTTTTTTGTGTTCTGTCAATAACTTTCTTATTATGCCCCCAACTTTGAAAAAGTTGGAGGGGCATATTGGTTCTGGTTGGTTCGTCCGTTCGTCCATCCTTTACACTTTTGATGCATAGCATGACTAAAGAACTGTGTATGCTAGGGTTTTGAATTTCATATATGGATTCCTCATGAAAAATTAGCAGACGCATATTTTTTTTCTCGTCCGGATCTTGTCAGCAAGATATCTCAAAAACTATTGGAGCTGGAGCCTTGAAAGTTGGTGAATATATTGGTGGTGATGAGTAGATGTATAATTTAGCAAAAACAACGATTTGGATTATTTAGTTTTGGGACACTAATTGCACACCTGGGTCAAAGGTCTGATCCTTTGTTTGGAAATTTCACAGAGGGTTTCCATCCCATGAGATTCAACTGGGAAGGACCAGACAAGACTGCTAATGCCAAAGATGCTGATTACACTGTGTGTACACACAGGCTTATCTGCATATTTATCGTTCATACATGAAATTTGCAGGTTTTCTCATGATAAGGCTCATTCATAATATATTAAATGATAAAAGTGTATGAATAGATTGGTGCAAATGTTAAGCAGCTAAACTACACAGTTTGATCTTATCCTGTGTGAAAATATTTCTATGAAGCAGCCATCACTATTGTACCACTTTTGGAGCGGCTATACTTACACATTCTATGCCAAATAGAGAATAGTATTCTCAATTCTCAAACAATCTATTGTTTTATTCCTAAAAATTCCAGAAAGGGGTGTGTGCATGGCATATGCTGGTTACAAAAACACATTATAATGTATTTACTATTTAGCAATATACAAGTTGCCTATGTTAACTTAAAACAAGTTTTTCGTGAAAAGCTTGCCCAAAATATGCTTACCATAGTCCCATTTTGGACCATTTTACTGGTTAAAATCATGGTGTGTGTCATATTTATACTTCATTAATGAGTTTCCTGCATGAAACAAGTTAAACAAATGTAAATTGCACCACTGTTAATGACTACATCTGAAAAGACATTAATATTTCAACATTGTCCTAATGTTAGTCTTATTACATAACTGGCACATACGTGAACTTGCATACCGCATGTTGGCATGATATAAAACTTGTTTGCAAGATTTAAAAAATGGGAAATATTGTGTTTCATACTGCCCAGATATAGTACTAAAATAATATACTAAAGAGAATTTTGGTACCATGGTGGCCACTCAAAATGCATTTTTGAGAGCTTTCGTCACACGGGAGCTTCTACTAATGAATTGATTAACTTTTGACAAAATTCCAAAAAAATACTTTGTGAGTTATGGCCCTTTGTCATTTTGGTACTTTGTGCCCATTGTAATGTATGCTAAAAGTGATGCATAGCATAACTTTAGAACCGTGTATGCTAGTGTTTTGAAATTTCATATATGCATTTCTGATGGAAATTTCATATATTGATTCCTCATGGAAAATTAGCTGACACGTTTTTTTTTTCTCGTCCGGATTATGTCCCCTTCAAGAGTTATAGACCTTTGAAATTTTTTTAATAAAATCTTGTCAGCAAGATATCTCAAAAACTATTGGAGCTAGAGCCTTGAAAGTTGGTGAATATATTGGTGGTGATGAGTAGATGAACTGATTAACTTTTGACAAAATTCCGAAAAAATACTTTGTGAGTTATGGCCCTTTGTCATTTTGGTACTTTGTGCCCATTGTAATGTATGCTAAAAGTGATGCATAGCATAACTTTAGAACCGTGTATGCTAGTGTTTTGAAATTTCATATATTGATTCCTCATGGAAAATTAGCTGACGCGTATTTTTTATAGCCCCGCTTTGAAAAAGTGGGGGCTATATTGGATTTGGCTTGTCCGGAATTCCGTCTGTCTGTAATTTGTCCGGAATTCCGTCTGTCTGTCTGTAATATTTGATAGTGGGTACCTTGTTACCGCAACTCCTCTTACAGTTCTAGGTCAATCCTTTTGAAACTTTACAGGTGTTTTCATATAGGTCTGAAGATGTGCATATTCTTTTTTCATTATCCTTAAATAATTTTTTTCACTTATTTCACCTTTTTTAACTTAGACTATTTTTGAGATCTACTAATGTTAAAATGTATAGGGAGTAGCTACCTTGTTACCGCAACTCCTCTTACAGTTCTAGGTCATTCCTTTTGAAACTTTACAGGTGTTTACATATAGGTCTGAAGATATGCATATTCTTTTTTCATTATCCTTAAATATTTTTTTTCACTTATTTCACCTTTTTTAACTTAGACAATTTTTGAGATCTACTAATGTTAAAATGTATAGGGAGTAGCTACCTTGTTACGCAACTCCTCTTACAGTTCTAGGTCAATCCTTTTGAAACTTTACAGGTGTTTTCATATAGGTCTGAAGATGTGCATATTCTTTTTTCATTATCCTTAAATAATTTTTTTCACTTATTTCACCTTTTTTAACTTAGACAATTTTTGAGATCTGCTAATGTTAAAATGTATAGGGAGTAGCTACCTTGTGACCACAACTCCTCTTACAGTTCTAGGTCAATCCTTTTGAAACTTTACAGGTGTTTTCATATAGGTCTGAAGATGTGCATATTCTTTTGTCATCATCCTTAAATAATTTTTTTCACTTATTTCACCTTTTTTAACTTAGACAATTTTTGAGATCTACTAATGTTAAAATGTATAGGGAGTAGCTACCTTGTGACCACAACTCCTCTTACAGTTCTAGGTCAATCCTTTTGAAACTTTACAGGTGTTTTCATATAGGTCTGAAGATGTGCATATTCTTTTTTCATTATCCTTAAATAATTTTTTTCACTTATTTCACCTTTTTTAACTTAGACAATTATTGAGATCTACTAATGTTAAAATGTATAGGGAGTTGCTACCTTGTGATCGCAATTCCTCTTACAGTTCTAGTCAATCCTTTTGAAATTTAACAGGTGTTTTCATATAGGTCTGAAGATGTGCATGTGCTTTTTTCATTATCCAAAACCTATTTTTTAACTTAGACTGTTTTTCAGATCTAATAACGCGAAAAGTCTATAAGGCGTAGGTACCTTGTTAGGGATTTAACCCTCTCACAAGTCTTTACCTTTAATTCATGAGTCTTTCTCCTCTGACAGGGCTATAGTGGGGCTATAGTGAGATCCTCTGACAGTTCTAGTTTTCTCGTCCGGATTATGCCCCTTTCAAGATTTATTCCCCTTTGAAATTTTTTAAATAAAATCTTGTCAGCAAGATATCGCAAAAACTATTGGAGCTAGAGCCTTGAAAGTTGGTGAATTAATTGTTGGAGATGAGTAGATGAACTGATTAACTTATGACAAAATTCCGAAAAATACTTTGTGAGTTATGGCCCTTTGTCATATTGGTAATTTGTGCCCATTGTAATGTATGCTAAAAGTGATGCATAGCATAACTTTAGAATCGTGTATGCTAGGGTTTTGAAATTTCATATATGCATTCCTCATGGAAAATTAGCAGACATGTATTTTTTTTCTCGTCCAGATTATGCCCCTTTCAAGAGTAATTGCCCTTTGAAATTTTTTTTAATAAATCTTGTCAGCAAGATATCTCAAAAACTATTGGAGCTAGAGCCTTGAAAGTTGGTGAATTGATTGTTGGAGATGAGTAGATGAACTGATTAACTTATGACAAAATTCCGAAAAATACTTTGTGAGTTATGGCCCTTTGTCATTTTGGTAATTTGTGCCCATTGTAATGTATGCTAAAAGTGATGCATAGCATGACTTTAGAACCGTGTATGCTATAGTTTTGAAATTTCATATATGCATTTCTGATGGAAAATAAGCTGACGCATATTTTTTTTCTCGTCAGGATTATGCCCCTTTCAAGAGTTATTCCCCTTTGAAATTTTTATGCCCCCGGAATCTAAGATTCTGGGGGGCATATAGTTTTTGGTCTGTCCGTCTGTTTGTCCGTTTGTCTGTTTGTCCGTTTGTCCGTCTGCAAAAACTTTAACATTGGGCATAACTTTTGAATGGTAAGTGGTACAGCTTTCATACTTCACATGTGTATACCTTATCACAAGACCTTTCCAGTGGTACCATAATTTTTGATCTCGTGACCTTGAACTTGACCTTTGACCTATTTTATTCAAAAGTTTTAAAAACATTAACATTGTCCATAACTTTCGATTGGTAAGTGATAGGGCTTTCATATTTCACATGTGCATTCCTTGTCACAAGACCTTTCTAGTGGTACCATAATTTTTGACCTTGTGACCTTGACCGTGATGTTTGACCTACTTTTTAAAAACTTTAACATTGGCCATAACTTTCGATTGGTAAGTGATAGGGCTTTCATATTTCACATGTGCATACTATGTCACAAGACCTTTTCAACAATCCCATAATTTTTTACCTTGTGACCTTGACCTATTTTTTTAAGACTTGAACATTGGCCATACCTTTTGATTGCTTAGTGATACTGCTTTCATATTTAACATGCGCTGTCCGGGGGCATCAGTGTTTCACAAACACATCTTGTTTAAATAAAATCTTGTCAGCAAGATATCTCAAAAAGTATTGGAGCTAGAGCCTTGAAAATTGGTGAATATATTGGTGGTGATGAGTAGATGAACTGATTAACTTTTGACATAATTATGAAAAATACTTTGTGAGTTATGGCCCTTTGTCATTTTGGTAATTTGTGCCCATTGTAATGTATGCTAAAAGTGATGCATAGCATAACTTTAGAACCCTGTATGCTAGTGTTTTGAAATTTCATATATTGATTCCTCATGGAAAATTAGCTGACGCGTATTTTTTTCCTCGTCCGGATTATGCCCCTATCAAGAGTTATTGCCCTTTGAATTTTTTTTTAATAAAATCTTGTCAGCAAAATATCTCGAACACTATTGGATCTAGAGCCTTGAAAGTTGTTGAGTATATTGGTGGTGATGAGTATATGAACTGATTAACTTTTTACAAAATTCCGAAAAATACTTTGCGAGTTATGGCCCTTTGTCATTTTGGTAATTTGTGCCCATTGTAATGAATGCTAAAAATGATGCATAGCATAACTTTAGAACTGTGTATGCTATGGTTTTAAAATTTCATATATGCATTCCTAATGGAAAATAAGCTGACGCATATTTTTTTTCTCATCCGGATTATGCCCCTTTTAAGAGTTATTTCCCTTTGAATTTTTTTTTAATAAAATCTTGTCAGCAAGATATCTCAAAAACTATTGGAGCTAGAGCCTTGAAAGTTGGTGAACATATTGCTGGTGATGAGTGGATGGACTGATTAACTTTTGACAAAATTCTGAAAAACACTTTGTGAGTTATGGCCCTTTGTCATTTTGGTAATTTGTGCCCATTGTAATATATGCTAAAAGTGATGCATAGCATAACTTTAGAACCGTGTTTGCTATGGTTTTGAAATTTCATATATGCATTTCTGATGGAAAATTAGCTGACAAGCATTTTTTCTCATCCGGATTATGCCCCTTTCAAGAGTTATTGCCCTTTAAAGTTTTTTTGAATAAATCTTGTCAGCAAAATATCTCATAAACTATTATAGCTACAGCCTTGAATGTTGGTGAATACACGTAGATTGGTGTTGATGAGTAGATGACCTGCTTAACTTTTGACCAAATTCCGAAAAATACTTTGTGAGTTATGGCCCTTTGTCATTTTGGTAATTTGTGCCCAATGTATGCTAAAAGTGATGCATAGCATAACTTTAGAACTGTATATGCTTTTTTTTTAAATTTCATATATGCATTCCTGATGGAAAATAAGCTGACGCGTATTTTTTTTCTCATCCGGATTATGCCTCTTTCAAGAGTTATTGCCTTTTGAAGTTTTTTTGATAAAATCTTGTCAGCAAGAGATCTCAAAAACTATTATAGCTAGAGTCTTGAAAGTTGATGAAAAGATTGGTGGTGATGAGTAGATGACCTGATTAACTTTTGACAAAATTTGAGTTATGGCCCTTTGTCATTTTGATAATTTGTGTCTATTGTAATGTAAGCTAAAAGTGATGCATTCCATAACTTTAGAACCATGTATGCTATGGTTTTGAAATTTCGTATATGCGTTCCTGATGGAAATAAGCTGACACGTATTTTTTTTTCATCGAGATTAACTAAAGAACCGTGTAAGCTAGGGTTTTGAAATTTCATATATGGATTCGCTATGGAAAATTAGCTGACACATATTTTTTTCTCATCCGCATTATGCCCCTTTCAAAAGTTATTGTCCTTTGATTTATTTGTTAGCATTACCTCCAATGTCAAGGTCATACCTAGAGGTCAAAGGTAAAAAAAGGACAGTCAATAACTTCCTTATTCTTTGATGGATTATGAAATTACTTGGCAGAAATGTTAACCATCATGAGACGATGTGTTGTACCGCAAAGGTCAAGGCCATACTTAGAGGTCAAAGGTAAAAAAGTGCTTTTTTTGTTTACAGCCAATAACTTTTTTATTTTTCTATGAACATTTTTAAAGTTACCATGCAGAAATGTTCATCTTCATTAGATGATGTGTTGCACACAAGACCCAGCTCAATACCTCCAATGTCAAGGTTATACTTAGCAGTCAAAAACGGGGGAGACATCTGTGTTTTTGTAGAAAAACAAATTCTAGTATTTAGATTATTTTCCATCCATTATGTGACAAAAAATTCTGGTTTGAGGGCTTAAGGCGAATGGGTACACCTTCAGGGAGGGCAACTTCTGCAAAAGTATTTTTGTCCCTTGTCAATAGGGATCAACTCTTAAAGGAAAGAATTTGCTCCTCAAGAATTTGCTCCTAAGGAGCAAATTCTTTCCTTTAAGAGTATACCTCTTTTTCAGTGGGACAGGGCTTATAGAAAAGCGAACAGGAAGTCCCAAAAGTTGTCGCCCTTTGAAAAAAGGCGGACAAATCTGCCAGGTGTTCCCATTCCCCTTAAATTGAAACAAAAAAACCATTGCACACTGTTTTCCTACCAATAGCTCACAGACCACTGTTGACACCATAAGGTGGTCATCGTTCAGTCATATTGAAAAGAACCATGGTTTATTTTAAAGTCACTTAAGTCACTTTATGATCAAATATAGTTTGAACAAATTGACCCGAGACTGGTGAACCTTATTACAATAATTTCACACCTGACTGAATGCATGTATTTATCTTCGCCGTCTCCCGAAGATATTGTTATTCAATACATAGCGGTCGGTAAATGGGTCGCAATTCAGGGGATGCCGAAAATTCACGAGAAGTTTACGAAAGCCGACATGTTAGGCGATAACTTTGACTAATTCATTCCTTGCATAAAGGTCAGTCTCATGTCAAATTGTTCGAACTGTATCGTTTTTGAACAGTCTTTCTTGGAGATTGATTATAATAATCTTTCTATGGTCATTCTCTGCCTTCCGCTGATTCAAGAGGGGCAGTTGTCAGTTTCTGCTGAAAGAATGTACACTGTATTGGTTAACTGCTTACGTATAAATCTGCCCAGAAAAGTGTGGATAGGTAAAATAACTGGCACAAAAATGACCTAAATAGTTTTGACTGGGCAGTTAAACTCCAATAAAAACAAAACATGACATCGCTTGAGTCAACATGTTCATTGAAGTTTGACCAACATTGCATCCCAATAGTTAACAATAGGAGTTTTCTGTTATTGCAGTGAGAATGTAAACTTCAGACTATGTGCAATAATTACGGTGGATGCATCCTTTCCTTTAAGAGTAGACCCCTTTTTCGGGGGGACGGGGCTTACAGAAAAGCAAACAGGAAGTTCTGAAAGTTGTCTCCCTTTGAAAAACTGCAAGTAAAATTCTGCTTTGTGGTTCAAAAGATATAGCGACAAACCTCACATAACTATCATGAAATGAAGAGGTTATGGGTCATATTCAATTTCAAAGCATCATAGCTTATAAGCTCATTTGTATAAGTGAACAAAATGGTGACTGTTCTGACGAGTACAATATCTAATACTCTGGTATTTTTAGTGGCTTTTGCACATTTTTTCAGCAAAAATGTTAGTAAAAAGGCAATGATGAAACTTTAACAATAAGTTAACTAAAGGTGTTGTTAGTTTTAAACAACTGGGCCACGGTCATCAAGACGTTAGTAGCCGTTAGCCTTGTCCCAATGACAGCTTGCAAGTTTTACCATAACAATCCTAAAAATTCGGACACCTTGAGGACTTGCAGTAATGCTCCTAAAACTTTTACAAATTTGTTACATAATCCAGCAAGGAGTCCAAAAGGTGCAGATGGACTGGCAAACCCTGTAGACCCTCATCAGATTGCTGCTGCAAGAGCAGTCTGATCTGGTTCTGCACTGTTTGCTTAGGCCTGTCTGTCCCAATAGTTAGGATCATTATGGTATGAAGCAAATGGGGTTCAAATTATGTGCATCTACATAGTTTGTTAGTGATGATTGAACTGGATGTTGTCCTCTTTCAGATTTAAATCCTATGGATTCAAAAAAGAGAATGGAGAGTTGGAAAAGGAATAGACGAGCTTTGGTGAGTTTTAGAGAGCTGTATAATTTTTTTTGTATGCTAAGTACCATTTTCATTGAAACTTTAAAAGTTCCTGCATGTAAATATCCAGATTTATTCCTTTTTGAGTGAGCTCTGTTCAAGGTGAACAAATTAAGTAAGTAAGTATTGTCTTCATTTAACAAGGCTTGAGCTTTCGGTCTTACGATCTTCCGATCTTCCGTGTGGGCTCACATTTTAAGTTCTTGTCTGGACAGATAAACTTTGGATTCAAGGCTTATTTTTACAGATATTGTGATTAAGAGGTTTTGATGATAAGTTGAATAGAATTTTCCTCGCTTTATACAGTGCATTTTGAAATTTAGGGGTTTTAAGTTAAGTCATCATTATGCCAAAACTTTAGAAAATTGCTGAACCTTTTTGTTTTTTCAATCATTGCAGGATTGTGTGTTGTATAATCGTTCGACAATATCCCGTTTTGGTGTGTCCCGTCTATATTAGCTTAACACCTTAACCCACTGTATGCAGGAAACCCCAAAAGGGGTACCTTGGCAAACAGTGCAGGCCCAGATCAGATGCGGCAGAACGCGGCATCTGATCAGGACATGCGCTATTTGCAAACAGAATTTTCCGTCAGAAATAGAATAAAAAATGAAAGAAAAAAAATAGGTCTGACACCCCTTATATCACAAATGGACTTGTCCAACATTAGCAATGGAAGAGTCCATTAGTATACAATGGGTTAACTAACACAAAAGCTGTTCAGGATACCAAAAAACTGAAAAAATGCATGCAGAGGCTGACCCAAAAACCACTATAATGTTGGCATAGCTCCAGATAAGGCACTTTTTTCATCCGAAAAGTACTGGTATTTCACTTATTTCTGCATGGAAACATATGTTTAGGGTACTCAGTAGAGGCGCCTCTGTGAGGTGTTTCTAATGAGTAGCACAATGTATGTGTTTGTGCAGAGGCACTTCTTATGAGTACCCTTAATGTATGTTTTTGTGCAGAAATAAGAAAAATAATATGTGGATATCCCCTCTTATCTGACGCTATGGTTGTATGATTGCAGTAGCGGTGAGAATAACATTCACCCTTATCCTGCTGAATAAATTAATTTTGTCACACCCATTCTGGCTCTCAACCAATCAGATTACTTGATATAATGATGCTTACTTGATATAATGATGCATTCAAATTTGCCCACTGAATGACAAACAGTGTAGATCCTGATCAGATGGCTTCTTCAGAAGCCATCTGATCTGGATCTACACTGTTTGTAAAGGTAGGGGTTGTCGTGTTCAGCGGGATAAGGGTTAGGGCTCACAATTATCTTCTCGCGTGTTTAAATCTGTGACTTATTTCATTGATCATAAATTGTCTTTTCTGTTTTAGGCCTATTCTACAGTGGGTACCCCAGATTACATCGCTCCTGAAGTATTTATGCAAACTGGTTACACAAGTTCCTGCGATTGGTGGTCATTAGGTGTCATCATGTATGAAATGTTAATAGGTGAGTGATTACTGCAATGATCCTAAGTATTGGGATAGATAGGCCTAAGCCGGCATCGGTAGCTCAGTTGGATGTACGTCTGACTGGTGATCAGGAGGACGCGGGTTCCATACCTGCAGAGATCCGCAACATTCTTTCAGTGTGATTGATCATGAATCTTTTCTACGGTCAGTCTCTCCCGTCTGCTGATTCAAGAAGGGCAGTTGTCAGTTTCTGACAAAAGAATGTGCACTGTACTGGTTAACCGCTTACGTATATGCCTGCCTAGATAAAGTGTGGATGGCTAAACTGACCGGCTCAAAAATGACCTAAAATAGTGTGGACTGGGCCATTAAACTCCAATACAAACAAACAGACAAAGATAAGCCTAAGGAAACAGTGCAAACCGAGATCAGACTGCTCCTGAAGGAGCAGTCTGATCAGGGTCTACACTGTTTGCCGTTCTGTCTGCATCTTTTAGACTCCTTGCTGGATCCTGAAACAAATTTGGTTTGAATTTTAGGAGAATTACAGCAAGACCTCAAGGTGTCCAAATTTTTAGGATATTTAGGGTATCAGTACAGTCGGAGAATGGATACACCTGGGCCCAGTTGTTGGCTTAACCCATTTTGTATGGAATGGAATTTTCCGAATTATATATAGCCAGGAGTCCATTTCAAAATATAAGGATGTCAGTTTGTGTTATGTAATTTGGAAAGTTGTTGGGAGTTTTCGCAAACAGTGAAGGCCCTGATCAGATACCACATTCTGATCAGGGCCTGCAATTTTTGCCAGTATCTCTTTAAGGGTGTCTCGTATAAAATGGGTTAATGAGCTCCATAGTGGTCGGAATGTTAGCTGATTGAGAGTACATTATCTAATACAGTCATATTTTTTGCTGCAAATGCAAAAGCTAATCACATTTTTTTTTTTTTTTTTTTGCAGCTAAAAAAATTGTATATTTGTGATATTATTAAATGATCAAAGTTTTAGTATAGGAATGAATTTCATTTTCGTGGCTTTTATCAATGTGTAAACTCAGTAGAATCACCCACAAACTGCACATTATGAAAACATGCCTATATAAATGCATTGTGAACTTTATCGCCGAAAAAACGAAAATTTAAGACGAAAATTTGCGATAGTTTTCTTATTTCTGCTCAAACTATAGATTGTAGGTTCATGTTAGAACTGCCTCGATGAGGCGGTTTTAACGTATACCAACAATCTATATTTTAGAGTAGAAATTAAAGAAAATAGGTTTACCCCTGTAAACCCCAGTTTTACTATATAAAAGTGGGGTTCAAGGGGGTCAAATTTATATAGGCATGTTTTCGTGATGATATGCTCTTGATATAATATTGGTGTAAACTGAAAGTTTGCACCTGGAAAATGGGGGGGGGGGGGGGGGATTTTGTCTGGCTAGCATGTTACTTTATTAAATGGTTGACTTGCAATTTGCATTAAAGTAATGTCCACAGTTGCGAAGCTCACCTGGTTTGTGTGCATTAATTACATTACATTAGTGTTAAAAGTGACATCATCAACGTAGGAACCTATGTTACATAATTTCTGACACACACTATTTACTTAAAGCTAATTGACATTGAATAAACACAGTGTTTGTGTCATTTTTCGCTGAAACATTGAATTCACAAACAGTGAAAATCCAAAACCCCTATCTTCACTGTTGTTTGCAGTGATGATATCGAATTCGATCTCTCTGAGTCATTGAAAAGCATGTAATGGTACTTTTATCATTGCAGAGTGCAACTTTAACCCTTATGAAACAGAGAAAACTACATCTGAAAATGTAGTCTGCTGAATTTTTTGCACACTTGTTAAAAATATTTTTGCATACAGGCAAGCAGTGTGGGCCCAGATCAGACTGCTCCTTTTGAAGCAGTCTGATCTGGGTCCACAATGTTTGCAAAAAAAAAATATTTTTAAGATAACCGGCAGACGGCAAAGCAGACGACAATTGTCGTGATTGGCATTTTATGGGTTAATGGCTCAAACACCTTTGGAACTATGAAAAGTTGTTTTAAACAGGGGTAGTTCCAGTCACTGAGTTTTGATACCGTTTTCATTTTCTTTAAAATAAATATATGTTGTATGTACTCTTTAGACTCCTAATGTGTATACACAATATACAATTTTCAAGATAAACTGAGAAAGTTCTCCCTAAAATATCCCAAACATATTGATATATGAAGTCATGAGAAAGTTTTCCTAGGGAGTCAAGAACGAGTTCAAAACACCAGAGGTAACAGTCATCGGTGTTGGTGCCATTGACTTTTCACTGTATTTTAATGGCTTTGAAATACTAGTGTGTTGGCAAGGAAAGCTTTGACCAACTGTGCTTTGTTATTCTAAGATGGTACTATTTTATCCTAGGTTACCCTCCATTCTGCTCTGAAAACCCTCAGGAAACTTACAGAAAAGTGATGAACTGGCGAGAAACGCTCATCTTCCCTCCAGAATTCCCTATTTCCACAGAAGCCAAAGATCTCATCCAAAAGTAAGTACATCTATACTTCTTTAAAAAACTGTTCAATAAAACACGGTTTTCGATGTAACACAGTTTTAATAATGGGTCCGAAAAAAGTATACATTGTATAGAAAAAATGGTCATTTTCTTAAGAATACCTAAAAAATCTTAAAAATTCAGACACCTTGAGGACTTACTGTAATTCTCCAAAAAATTTAACAAATTTGTTTCACAATCCAGCAAGGAGTCCAAAAAGTGCACACAGAATGGCAAAGAGTGTAGACCCCGGTCAGACTGCTTCTGAAGGGTTAAATGAAACAGTTTGAATCAAAGTCAAGGACTATTTCTCTGGGCTACACTCAGAGACAGTGGACCCACCAGTACTCTCAGTGCTTTGATTATCTTCTTTGGTCCCTTGTAGGCTATGTCGTGATGCTGAGCATCGTTTGAACAGCGTTGCTGAGATTAAAACCCAGGCATTCTTCCGAGGTTGTGACTGGGAACATATACGAGACAGACCTTCAGCCATTCCAATAGAAATTAAGAGTATAGATGACACATCAAACTTTGACGAGTTTCCAGATGTTGACCTGAAGTGGCGTAAGTTGAATAGATGTTTAGTACAGTTGAGTCTGGTAATATTGCACGGCCGTTTATTTTGTGCACCCTGCATTCTTATTAGCTCGGCTGTTTTTGAAGAAAACGACCAGGTATTGTCATAGCTCTGGTGTCATCTGCATCGTCGTCGTGCAAAAACTTGGGTCATTTTGTAATACCTCTGTCATTACTGAACATATTTACTTGAAACTCAGACTAGTTGTTCATTATGAAAAGGGGAACTCATACCAATAGGTGGGGTAACCCTCAAAGTATTTTTGGCACAGCTATGCCCCTTTTTCGACTTAGAATTTTTGTTTTCTAAAAGAAACTGCAGCCAAGTGTTGGCACCCGCATGTGGTGCTCTTGTTTTCACTAATTGTATTATCAGTTTCACTATTATCAGTGCATGGGCATAAAGTTTAACTTAGCCCTATAAAAGCTGGGCTTGCGCATGCAGATGAGCTATTTTCGCTGAATTTTTCGATTTTCTCAAAATACAAAAAATCCAAAATTTTAAAAGTCAAGGCTGGGTTTAAAACTAGCCAAAGGTGCTATTGTCTTGTATCTAAACTTACTGCATCTGACAACATTGTAGAAGAACTAATCAACAACTTACTTGAGTCAACCCTCGTGTTCAGACTGCTCAAAATACTTATCATGCGCAATGTTTGGCGACAAAATCGGTACTTCAATTTCAAGGGGGTATTCCATTTCATAGTATTCTATGTCCTGTGTTTTGATAACTTCAGAGGCCATTTTTCACAACAGCTTGTCGATAGGAAAGCGCTGCAATGTTGTTGTTTGTGAAATTTGAGTGGTGGCTTGAACAAAGTCGCACGTAGCTATCAAATTTTTATGTGTGCAATGGTACTGGACTGCAGCTTACATCAAAGTCTATGTAGTATTGTTGTTCTGTTACTAATAAACAACATGAAAGTCATACACATGAGCAAGAGATGCAGGGCTTGAGATGTCATTTCATCTCAGTTTCGGGTAAAATGTCGCACAAAATTGGAAGCGACGTTTCCAAAATGATCTGTGTAGTGTTGACTGGGATGTTAAACCTCAGTTGAAACCAAAATACCGGTGGGATGTGCAAAATGATCTGGGCCCAGTTGTTCAAAGCATCCTTAGCTTAACCAGCTCGTTAGTGGTCATATTGTTAACTGATCTAGCAAGTACAATATCTAAAATGTTGGAATTTTTGCTGAAAAAGTGTGAGCAGCTTTGAATTTGCAAAAGCTGCTCACATTTTTTCAGCAAAAATATTAGCATATTTGCCATAATAAATGATCAAAGTTTTAACGATACGTTAACTAACGACGTCGTTAGATTTGAACAAGTGGCCCTTGATTGTTTAATTTTTGCTACCATACAGAACTGAAACTTACCACACATGAGTACTGGTAAACCGATTAGGACTAATCCTGTCCAGGCAAAGTGATGTGAGTCATACCGTCCAATGTATGTAAGCCTTTTCGTTTCATGGGGAGGCAGGGCTTGAGATGTCATTTCATCTCATTGTCGGGTAAAAGTCCCAAAAATTGGAAGCGATGTCTCCAAAGTGACCTTAATAGTGTTGATTGGGAAGTTAAACCTAAATTCAAACAAAACAAAACTTTTTGCATGTGTCTTATTGTCAGTTTTGTCACGTGTTTGCTGGAGAAAATAAAGCGTGACATTACATGTGTATCAACTGCCAGGCAGATTCCTATAAAATGTCAAGCTTTTTCCCTGAAAAATAAAGAAAAGGAAATTGTCTTCTGCTGTGTTTGGAAGCTTTGTTAACCCATTTTGTACCGGAAACCCCAAAATGGATAGTTGGCAAACAGTGCAGACCCAGATCAGATGCCGCAGAATGCGGCATCTGATCAGGGCCTACACTGTTTGCAAAATGTTCACCCAATTTCCAGATAGTTTTTGAAGAAAACACAACTTGACACCCCTAAATTTTGGAATGGACTCATGCAATGTATAAGCAGAAACATTCCATTTGGTACAAAAAGGGTTAAAAAGTATTCAAAATGTTACACAGCTCATTTCCTCCTATTTTCACTTCTATGTAGAAACATTTCATGGAGACTTTTACAGGAACTGCTTGGGGTTCATTTTTACAGGTCCATCGGAAATCCCTCTACAACGTCAGGCATTGGCTTGTGACCTTGACCTCAAGTTGTTTAATCTTAAACTTTCTATCAAGGTTTAAAACATTTTGTTCCAATTGAAATATAAGCCCAGAACATTCATACAAACAGTTCTATTCAAAACTTAAATTTTAGAAAGTGCTTGTGGGAAGGAACTTGGGAGGGAGGCAATAAAAATTCTTTCAAACTACTTTGGAAATAAAATCCTGTTTAAGGGGAATGGGATCACCTGGCAGATTTTTCTGCCATTTTTCAAAGGGAGACAACTTTTGGGACTTCCTGTCAGCTTTTCTGTAACCCTTATCCCACTGAAAAAGGGGTCTGCTCTTAAAGGAAAGAATTTGCTCCTTTGGAGCAAATTCTTTTCTTTAAGAGTTGACCCCTATTGACATGGGAGACAAAAATAATTTTGCTGGAGTTGCCTCCCCTGAAGGTGTTCCCATTCCCCTTAAAGTCATTGCATGATAAACAGAATCTTACACTGATGGTCATTACATATGAAATTTATGAAACTTGCTGAATGTTGGGGTATTCTATTTTTCTTGTTCTTATAAGGGGAATCGGAATATCTTAAGGGGAGGCAACTCCTGCAAATTTTTTTTGTTTCCCATGTCAACAAGGGTCAGCTATTAAAGGCAAGAATTTGCTCCTAAGGAAGAAATTCTTTCCTTTAAGAGTAGATCATACCTGTGATACCTCCCTCATCAGGAGGGAGACTCCCTCATTTTAGTTCTAATTTTTGCTCAATTTCTGCTAAATTTTAGTAAAATTTTGGAGTCTCCCTCATTTAATTGAGAATTTTCCTATATATTCTTTACATCTCCCTCATCACAATGGCAAATCTCCCTCAATCAGTTCAAAACATTTTCACAGGTATGGTAGACTCCTTTTTCAGTGGGACAGAGCTTAGAGTAAAGTGAACAGGAAGTCCCAAAAGTTGTCTCACTTTGAAGAAAAATGGCAGAAAAATATGCCAGGTGTTCCCATTCTCCTTAACAGGCCTTAACAGTAGTGTTATCAAGAGGTTGGGTTGTACCTTCATCATCTTGAGGTCTAGGTCGGGCTAACAAATCAATTTTAATTCATGTTTTTGAGTTTTGAGTTTGTGGTTGTTTTATTGTGTTGTTCTTTGTTACAAAACATTCTGGTAGACATTTGTTTCAGTTTAAAAGGCTCTGTTCTTCAGTTAAACTTGAGGTCAAGGTCAAAAGAGTATAATTTAAAAAAAAGTAGGTTTTCAATTCATAAAGATATTTGTGAAGACTTATATTTACCATAGCATAGACCACATACATATTGTGGCTTGGTTATTCCGAAAGAAAAAAAAAAAAAAAAGTCTGGAATAAAATGAAAGAGGCTTAAAAGGTAGGCGTGATTTTGAAATAGATGGGCCCATGCGTACTCGCAATCTATATTTTAGAGCAGAAATAAGAAAAATTAGGTTTTCCCCTGTAAATCCCAGTTTTACTTTATAAAAGTGGGGTTCAAGGGTTTAAAAATTATATAGGCATGTTTTCGTGATGCTGGGGACGAGTTGGAAATGAGTCACTGTGAATACAATGTATTCCTTTCTATTTCAGCGGCAACAGCACAAAAGCAAGAACCGGAGAAAGAACAAACTAACAAAGACTGGGTGTTTATAAACTATACCTACAAACGATTTGAAGGACTTCCAAAATCTTGGAAAAGTTAGCAGAGGTTTTAAACTGAGTCACGGATTAGTGGAATATCATTTGTTGCTATGGTTACAAGCTAGACCAAGATAAACCTTAACATGAATTGCGTACAATTTACAGAATGTTTTGAAAGGAAAAAAAAAATGTGTCAAATTTTGAAAATTTGTCTGGCTTGTTGGCAGTTAAGAATTTTATGAACAGGTCAGATAACATTCACTGCTGATCTGAGCAGGAAAAATGGGCTCATTTAATTGGCCCATTTATTAACAAGCAAACCAATTTTGTGTTTGATTGGAATAAGTATAAAATATGTCTTATAACCCCAAAGCATAGCCACGTTAACCCATTTTGTACCGGAAACCCTAAAATGAGTTGTTGGCAAACAGTGCAGGCCCAGACCAGAAGCCGCAAAACGCAGCGTCTGATCAGGGCCTACACTGTTTGCAAAACTTTCAGCCCGTTTCCAAATAGATTTTTGAACAAAACACAACCTGACACCCCATAAAGTTTGAAATGGACTCCTGCTATATGTAAGAAGGAAGATTCAATTTGGTACAAAAAGGGTTAAATCACTGAGCATGCTTTTGAAAAATGATAGGTGTACTCTTGAGGTCCCAAATTTTACGAGCTGGCTCGTAACACTTTTAACCCTTGTCCTGCTGCATAAATTAATTAAGCCACACCCATTTACATTTCAACCATTCAAATTACTTGAAGTAATTTTTTCATTCCAATTTGCAAACTGAAACACGTGTTCGGCCCCCACCCATCGGGGCCTGAAGAAATAGATGGGCTGCATGATACTTCCACCCAGAACTGAAACCGACCCGCACACGAGTACTGGTAAACAGCTTAGAGGATCTAAGCCTGCCCATGCAAAGCTGTGTGAGTTGGACCGTCTATGCATATAAACCCTATTGGTTTCATTGGGCGACAGGGCTTGAGATGTCATTTCATCTCAGTGTCAGGTTAAAGTCCTACAAAATTGGAAGCAACATCTCCAAAATTACCTTTACAGTGTTGACTGGGGCGTTAAACCTTAAATCAAACAAACAAGCAAAGACAAATAGTGTAGATCCTGATAAGACGGCTTCTTCAGAAGCGATCTGATCTGGATCTAGACTGTTTGCAAAGGTAGAGGTTGTCGTGAACAGCAGAATAAGGGTTAATTCATTTCATGCCAAACGTGATCTTAGTCCATAGCTTGTTTCCATGGCAACAGAAGACCTACTACACTTGGATGGTTCAGATCATATCATTGTTACACAACAGGCAAACTGACTAATGAGTGATAGAAAGTGCTGTAATTGATTGCCGACTGCTTTAAAATGTGTTATTGATCGTTTGCTTATTGATAGTTTTCCTGTGATTTTACTGTGATTCATAGTCATATTTAGTGATCTAAGGGAGATAACCCGAGGAGAACTGAATATATTTTTGATGCATTTGTTATGGATGAGAATTATTATAATGATAATAATAATATTGCATTTCCATATTAGAGGTGATAGACATAATTATATTTAAGGTTAATAGATACGCTTTCAGGGAATGTAACTCTTTCCAGAATATTTTTATCTCCCTTGTCATTCAATAGCGTCTACTCCTAAAGGAAAGAATTTGCTCCCTTTGGAGCAAATTCTTTCCTTTAAGAGTTGACTCCAGTTTTGGCGGGGCTTTGTTTTTGGAAGAACTTGGATAGGACGACACAAAAAATGTCTTTCTTGTAAAACCTCATGCGGGTGAAGTGATTTCATGAAGTGTATCTAGTCACCTTAAGAAATATTTTCCTGTAATGTGTGAATCTGGGTTGATGTGAAATTTTATTTAAAATTACTGACTGAGGAAAAACTGAGATTGCTTGTGTTTATTTTGGAGGAAGCAGGAAAAAGAGGTGCAGTAGAACTTTGATGGCTCAAACACCGATGGCTTGTTTACCATGGCTGAGTCGAACCCGTTCTTGAGCCCTTAGGAAAATCCTCTTCCTGAGAAATATTGGGGGTTAATTTAAGAGATTTTCAAGTTTTATCTTGCAAATATATGTTCTGTGTACGCATTAGAATCGCCTCAATGAGGCAATTCTAATGAGTACACACAGCAGATTTGTTAGTACTCATTAGAATCGCTTCAATGAGGCGATTCTAATGAGTACACACAGCATACATTTTCATTATAGAACACCAAGAAGATGTCCAAAAGTATGTTGTTATGCCTCTTGGCAGTAACCTTTAGTGGCTAGAACTACTCCTGTCTAGAACAGACTTTTCAAGGTCCTAAAGGTGTTCAGGCCATTGAAGTTTGACTGTAGTTTTTTAACTCTTATCTTGGTGTTCACGACAACTCCTTTCTTTGGAAACAGTGTAGATCCAGATCAGATGGCTTCTGAAGAAGCCATCTGATCAGGATCTTCACTGTTTGACATGAAGGTTGTGGATTTGTAAGAATAAATTACATGAAATAATCTGATTGGTTCAAAGTCAGAAATGGGTGCGGCTAAACTGAATATTCAGCAAGAGAAGGGTTAAGTGATTTTCTGACTTGTATATTTTGTTCTGTTCAGTTTTTCATCTATATCAGTTATTCTGGTACCCAGTATTCATTTCCAAAAGCACTTTGACCCTGTTGTTCGAAACTAAGAAAGTTGTACCTTAAAACTTAAACCACTTGGTATAGAAAAAAGCTCATTTTTGCTGAAAAAAAAATCTTTTCACATTTGTTTTCAGCAAAAATACCTTTGACAGATATTTTCCTTGTCAGAACAGTGAATGTTTTGGCCACTTCTGCCCCTCTTGGTAGCTCAGTTGAATGTGTCTGACTGGTGATCAGGAGGTCGGAGGTTTGATACCTGCCAAGAAAGCAACATTCTTTAATGGAGATTGAGCGTGAAGTTTTTCTATGGTGATCTCCTACTTCCACTGATACAAAAAGGGCAGTTGTCAGTTTCTGGAGAAAGAATGTGCTCTGTACTGGTTAACCACTACATTGTAAAATAATCATAATAATAATAATCGACCTTATTTATAGAGGGTAACACATTTATTACTAGTACTAATCTTCCATGTGGCCCTCTTTTCCTGGGTAGGAATGTGGATAAAGTCTCCTGCTTAAGGAAACAACACATGGTGCTTGCGGGGATTGAACCGGCTTCCTCTTGATCTCAAATCCGATGCTTTACCACTGCACCACTGCCCTGGAGAAGTTTGGTTAGTTGAATCAGTTTGATATCACAAAAATGGTGTTGACTGGGCAGTTTAAACCCCAAACAATCAAAGTTAATGTTTTTTTTCAGTTCATGATGCTTTGTACAACAGGACCCTGATAGAATTTTTATCAACACACGTCTTGTAAAAGCAGCCCCCGCCCATCGGGACTTGGAGAAATATATGGGCTGCATGATGCTTCCACGCAGAGCTGAAACCGACCCGCACATGGGTACTGGTAAACAGCTTAGAGGATCTAAGCGTTGCGAGTCGGCCCGTCCATGCTGATAAATCCTATTGGTTTCATTTGATGACAGGGCTTGAGATGTCATTTCATCTCAAGGTTGGGAAAAAGTCCCACAAAATTAGAAGCAACGTCTCCAAAATGACCTATACAGTGTTGACTGGGACATTAAACCTTAAATCAAACAAACAAGCAAAGACAAACAGTGTAGATCCTGATCAGACGGCTTCGTCTGATCTGGATCTGCACTGTTTGCAAAGGTCGTGAACAGCAGGATAAGGGTCAATTTCATTTCATGCTAAATGTGATCTTAGTCCATGACCTTTACAGTGTTCATGGGGATGTTAAACCTCAAATCAAACAAACAAACACGTCTTGTAAAGTATATTTCATCTTGATGGCCCTGATGTTAATAATATTATTACTTTTGTCCTGTTAAACCAGAATATGCACAGTACCTTCTGCAAACAATGTAGATACCGATCAGATGGCTTCTGAAGAAGCCATCTGATCTGTATCTACATTGTTTGACATCCAGTTCGTGAATTTGTAGGAGTGTGAGTGTGTTTGTGTTTTACATCCCACCAACAGCTAAGCTAAGGTCATACGGAGATGGGACGTCGGTTTAAAGACTCATGTGAAGGTCTGGAGAAGCCCAGGATCGCACCCACGACCTATGGTTTATGAGGCAAGTAGCTTATCCACTGCACAACGGAGGCTTCTGTGAATTTGGCTCTGTTTGCTAGGTACCCCTTTAGGGGTTTCCCGCATACAATAGGTTAAAACAATGTTGAGAGGAAAATATGCTTGTTAGTGCTTAGAATGTCTGGATTGGAGGTTTTTTTTGCAATTAGAAAGTGACTACTATTAGGGCAATTCACATCTTTGCTACCTTTCTCCAACTTCTTTTATGTTCTGTAATTACTGTTATATTCGGGTAACATTGAAGCCCCTGGTCAGGATAGAGTTGTCTTTCAGGACAGAGTTGTAAGCTTAACTCTGTGCATGCTGAGTAATTTTTTTCAGCAGATGACAAATATTTTTCTTATTTTTCCTTGAACAGAAGGGTGGGGGGGGGAACCAACAATTTGTTATTCACTGAATTAGCCTAGAGGGTAGTAAAGGTTTATATCGATTCATTAATGATCAAAGTTAACTTATGAACAGTGATTTATGACCCAATAAATCACGGCACTAGAGCTGATCTATTTCGATTCTAACACACTAAAAGGTGATGAAAATTCTATTCATTCCTTCAGATTCTCCCTATCTTCTGCCATTGATTAAAGGAATCCCGCCAATTATAACAGACTGTTTAACGTGTCATAACGTGATACAAGAAAAAGACTTTACAACATGATCTAATGTCAAGGTAACTATGAATGACGTCATGAAACATGAAAAAAGGCGGCTCTTCGCGTCACGCTCTTCCGTCCAGTGATTTATCTTTCAATATATCACTATATTTTACTATTGGCTATATAGGTAAGCTGTGTTAGAATTGGCTGTTAAGTACCAAACAAACTTAGATGTTTTGGTCTCTGTCAAGTTAGTTAAGTATAACAATGTTTTGTACAGTTGGGCCCTGAACCCACGCTGCGCAAGTCTGATCAGGGTCTGTGGTGTTTGCTATTGTTAGTTTTCCTTATCGAGAGCTATGCTTCTGCAAGATTATAGTAAACATCTTTGTATTGAGTTTACATTGGATTTTTTTCTAAAATTCGGTTTGCAATGTTTAATCTTTAATCACCAAGGAAAACTGTAATGCAGACAGCATTGTATTTTTCTTTCTTTCTTTTTTTTTTTCTTTTTTTTTTTTGTTTTCTTACTTTTACCCCAGAAAATGAGGCTTGATTTTTCATATGAATCATCTGCCTTGGCAGATGATTCATATGAAATATTGAGTCATATTTTCTGAATAATTTATATTGTAGGCTTGATATTATAGTCAGTATCAAGTCATATTTTCATTGTGACAACATAATCTGTATGCTGTAATGGTGTCTTTCACATCTGTGGAACTAGCATTTTTTAGGTGAAATTTTTTATGTCTTCCTTATTTTTGCTCCATAGATTGGGAAGGCTCGTTAGAATTGCTTCGTCAAGATAGAAATGTGCAGTACCCACAATCTGTGTCTTTGAGCAAAAAATAAGAAAAAATAGCATATACCTCTGAAGATGCCATTTTTTTCTGTGCAAATTGAGTTTTACAGGGGTTTCATTTGCACAGACTTATTCACGTGATGGAAAAATATTTTTATTTTTTTTTTAAATTGCCATCTGCTATTGTTGTGATTGATGTTTTAAGGGTTATTTTTTTCTGTTTTTAACTCCTTTTCTTGTAATGCAATAATTTGTTCCAATGCATGTATGCTGTAGATTTCATTTGAACAGTAATGTTTGTAATTTATTTATATATGGAACAACAGAGGAAGGCAATGTCTGATGATAATTTGATGCCATTCTTTTAACACACCTGTGCAAAACTAGTTGGCATAGCAGAACATGCTGATACAAACATGCTCAAATAAAGTAATGAGCCCTTCAGAGGATGTTTCAAGCCCAACTGGTGATCAGCAGATTGTTGGTCCTGACTGTCCGTCATTGAAATTGACGTGAATAGTTTTGCTTTTATTCTCTCCCTTCGGTTGATTCAAGAAGGTCATTTGATAACCTTTGTCCTGCTGAACCAATATTATCCCTAAACATGCAAACAGTAGGTCATGGTCTCGCTGTTGAATGTCAATGCATTACGATAACACATCCGTGTGATATAGTGCATTTTTCACACGTCAAAAAAATGTTGTTTTTTTTTCTGATGAAAAGTTGTGATATTTTCCTTATTTCTACTCCAAACATAGGTTTTGGGTGCTCGTTAGAACCGCCTCATTGAAGCGGTTCTAACGAATACCCACAACCTATATCTTGGAGCAGAAATAAGGAAAATAATGTTTACCCCCCGTAAACAACAGTTTTCGCTATATAAAGTGAGGTTTAGGGGGGTCTTTATTTCACGAACTTGTTCACGTGAAGAATATGTAGGAATAAATTGCATCAAGTTTTCTGATTGGTTGAAAATAGTTGTGGCTACCGTAGTAATACTAAGCATTGGGACAGACAGGCCCAAGCAAACAGTGCAGACCCAGATCAGACTGCTCCTGAAGGAGCAGTCTGATCGGGTTCTGCACTGTTTGCCATTTCGTTTGCACTTTATGGACTCCTTGCTGGATCATGAAACAAATTTATTACAAGTTTATGAGAATTACAGCAAGTCCTCAGAATGTCTGAATTTTTTTAATTTTTACAGTAAATTAATTTATTCAGCAGGACAAGGGATAAGTTTTTTACACGGACAAAAGAATGTGTCCTGTACTAGTTTACGGGGTAAATGAACTAAGCCTCCTGAGGGAGTTTACGGTTAGAGTAACGGGCTCAACATGATCTTTACTGTTGACTGGGCCATGAAGCTTCAAAACAGTGATATTAGGGGTTAAAATAATTAATTGTTCTCATTTCTCCACGAGAATATGGGTAAATGTAAGATTACAAAAACACGTATATTCAAATATATTGAAAATTTCACCACCAAAAATGAAAAAAAAAATCAGATAAAAAATTCAATATTTTTCACATTTTGTCTCAAAACATAGATTGTGGGTATTTGTTAGAACCGCCTCACTGAGGCGGTTCTAACATGTACCCACAATCTCTGTTTTTAAGCAGAAATAAGAAAAATAATATATCCACGTGTACCCCAATTTTACAAAATGAAAATGGGGTTTAAGGGGGTAAAAATTATATAGGTGTGTTTTGGTGATGAGATCGGACAAAAATGGTATCATCAGATACTGCCTTTAGTTGTTCTTCATGTCTGAATGTTGTGCGCACGAGTTTTTGTCACAGAAATAGTCTGTAAGCTGTAATTACTTGTGATGACACAGACGTTTATTCTGTGACCTCATGTTATTGGTCATATGACCTCATGTTGCTGGTCATATGACCTTATCTTTATGGTCATATGACTGGTGATTTTGTGATTACTTACTATCTATGATAGGAGTTTAGAGAAAGTGTGTTGAACTATTTTGTTGACATGTCATGAAATAAAAAATAAAGATACCCTAGCTCTGTATAGCTAAGCCATGGGTCATCCTGTACTAAATTTCCAAATAGGTTGAATTTTAAACAATTTTTGCTGGGGAAATACAACTGCACAACTAACAGCTTAGCAGTACAACATCTCTTGTTGGTTCATTAACCCTTGTCCTGCTGAGCCCGGATATGCCTCATCTTTGAAACAATGTAGATCCAGATCAGATGGCTTCTGAAGAAGCTCCAGTTTATAAATTTGTTGCAATAATTTGCATCAAGTAATCTGAGTGGCTGATAATCAGTGGTGGGTGTGACATATTTAAATATTCAGGAGGACAAGGGTTAAAGTGAAAATGTGTCCTAACACAATGTGACATGCTGATCAAGAAATTACGTCTCAAGTGACATGTTTGTCAAAAGTACAAAGAAACAGAAATCCATATTAAGCATATTGAATTCCGCTTCTCACAGAAAGTGGGTCGGAGGTTTGGGATTGTCAAAAAATCTAAACCACTGCAATCCTGCCTTCTTTAGATTTGCGCTGCATATTCAAAGATGTTTATTAACCTGAGGTCAATTATCTGAACTTTCGGCCAATCAGCTGCAAAGGAATGGCTATGCAATAGTTCCGCCAATGTTGTCAGTCATCTCTTATACCTGTTCTGAAACACGTTAGAAAGTTACAAAGCTTTCGGCATGTCTTTCATTTTCGTTGCAAACAGCATCAAACGTGCAACGGGAAAAAGTTGTATTGCTTAACTGCTGGTTGCATGGTTGTAGCTTTTGTGATTTCCAGTTTTCGTCTGAAAACTGACCAGCTAAATCAAAGCACTGAGAGTACTGGTGAGTCGATAGTCTCTGAGTGTAGGCTGGGAAAACAGTCCTCAGCCTTGATGTAGATCTTTTGTTTAACCCTTATATTCCCGTATTTTAAGCTAACAGTGTAGATCCTGATAGGATGCTGCATTCTGCGACATCTGGCGGCCAAGTTGTTTAAAGCATTGTTAGCTTATGAGCACATTAATGGGCAAAATGTTAACTGTCCCAGTGTTAAATATAATTATAATACAGTGGTATTCGTGAAAAAAATGTGAGCAGCTTGTGCATATGCAAAAGCTGCTCACATTTTCTCAGCATAAATATTGGTATATTTGCCATGTTAATTGATCAAAATTTTAAGTTTATCAAGTAATGTTGTTGTTGGATATGAATAACTGGCCCCTGATCTGAAGCTACACTGCTTGCAAATTTCCAAGTACATGAGCCCAACGAATGCTTTCCAGATAACCCTCTTTGCACAGCACTCTTACATCATGGACAAAAATAGCATGGCTAAAAATAACCGTTACCAGGATTTCGCACAAACACTATTGTGCAGGTGTCAGTGATTGTCACAAGGACATCAGTCAACTAACTGCACATGCATTACAAAACCAAGCCTATACAAATACATTGTAAATTTTACCGCAGAAAAAACGAATATTTTAAGATGAAAAATTGCTATTTCTGTTCAATTCTGCTTGAAATATAGATTGTAGGTACAGATTAGAACCGCCTCATTGAGGCGGTTCTATTGAGTACCCACAATCTTTTTTTATTGAGGTAGTTCTAACGAGAATATAATTTAGAGTAGAAATAAGAAAAATAAGGTTGACGCTGCAAACCCCAGTTTTACTATATAAAAGTTGGGTTCAAGGGGATCAGAATTATGCAGGCATATTTTTGTTTTGGTATGTTTAATTATCCAGCTGCATTAATTAATTTAGCCACACCCATTTACATTTCAACCAGTCAAATTACTTGATGTATTTTATTCATTCAACTTTTCAAACTGAATGACAGTGTAGATCCTAATCCGATGGCATCTTCAGATCTGGATCTACACGGTTTGCAATGATCCGAGTTGTTGTTCTCAGCAGGATAAGGGTTATTTCTGGGCTGATCAATAATCAGTCAACCCAAAAAGAAGTTTGACCTCAAGTGGTACGGGCTGCAAAACTGAAAGATAACCATTCCCTTGAAATGGAATGGTTATTTAATGAGAATGATTTTAGGCCTGGTCCGAAGTCACATTACAAATTAGAAGTCTCCGTGGTGTAATGTAAACTAGGGGTTGCAGGATCGATCCCAGGCTTCTCCAGACTTTCGGATAAGTCTTTAAACCAAGGTCCCATCTCCGTATGACCTTAGCTGTTGGTGGGACGTGAGAACTGTAAAAATCCTAAAAATTCCAACTGTTTGAGGACTTGTTGTAATTATCCTAAAATTTTAACAAAATTTGTATCATGATCCAGCAAGGAGTCCAAAAGGTGCAGAAGGAATGGCAAATAGTGAAGTCCTTCAGGAACAGTCTGATCTGTGTCTGGATTGTTTTCTTAGACGTACCTTTTCCAAATGCTTAGGATCATTAGGGTGATCTAAAGATCCGGTATTGCTGTATTGTGGGTGCTTCAGGTCCAGCTGAGGGGGAGCATTAAGGATAATTAATTTGTAAAATGCCAATTACGACAACTGTCGTCTGCTTTGCCGTCTGCCAGTTACCATAAAAGTAATTTTTGCAAACAGTGTGGACCCAGATCAGACTGCTCCTTCAGGAGCAGTCTGATCTGGGCCCACACTGTTTGCCTCCTGTATGCAAAAATATTTTCAAAAAGTTTGCAAAAAAAATTCAGCAGACAACATAAGGCGACAACATTTTCAGATGTAGTTTCTATTTATACTGCAGCAACCCCGTTGATTTTCTCGGCGTCTTCAAAAAATTTGCAAAAAAAAAATTCAGCAGACGACATAAGCAGACAACATTTTCAGATGTAGTTTCTATTTATACTGCAGCAACCCCGTTAATTTTCTCGGCGTCTTAAGGACTAAAATTTATATTTCTTATTCCTTCATAAATACCTGTTTTGTGGGTACCTATTAGAATTGCCTCAATGAGGCAAGTACCCACAACATAGGTTTTTGAAGAGAAATAAGGTGAATTATCCTTTAACCCTTTCTGTACTGAATGGAGTCCTCCACCTTATATACAACATGCGTCCATGTAGAAGTAAAAGGGTGTCCGGTTCATTTATTTTAGAATTTATTTAGAAAGTAGATGAACTTCCTGCAAACAATGGAGGACATGATCAGACGCTGCCTGCACACTTTGCCAATGACCCTTTTTGACCCCCCCCCCCCCCCCCCCCCCCCAATAAAATGGTTTAGTTGTCCTCATTAAACCCCATAAGCTGGACCTACATAATATGGTACTTGTTACAGTTGTCTGTTAAAACATTTATAATCAACATCGTTTCAAAGATATCATCATGTAAGAAAAAGAGGTGTTTGTCAACAAAGCAGGCGCCCACCGAGCTCTCTCTTTGTTGCCTACAGAATGAAGGCAACCAAGTGAGAGTTCAGAGAGTGCCTGAATGCACCTCTGAATGAAAAAATAACTAGTATTGACATGACTTCAGACCCAGACAAGCTAGTTTCTTCCATAGATGACTAATTTTCAGAAGTCTTGGAAAGTGCTCATTAAAACTGGAAATGCAGGATGACCTGGGCTTTATGCCTATACTACGGCATTTAGGGCTGGTATTTTACCATGATGATTGTTTATTTAAAACAAAAGTGCAGATTAACACAATAAAGCACATGCAATGTTCACTCAAGATTTTGTTGTTGATTTATTCCACATCATTCTACATAAATTTGTGTACCGTCAAAATCTTAAAAATTCGGACACCTTGAGGATTTCATGTAATTCTCCACAAATTTTAACAAATTTGATTCTTCATCCAGCAAGGAGTCCAAAAAGTGCAGAAGGAATAATAATAAAATAGAGGGTAACACATTTACTACTAGTACTAATCTTCCATGTGGCCTTCTTTTTCCTAGGTAGAAACGTGGATAAATACTCTTGCTATAGGAAACAACACTTGGTACTTGCCAGTACCGGTTACCTACCGATCTCAAATCCGATGATTTACCACTGCACCACAGCACTCCACAGTGGCTAACAGTGTAGACCCTGATCAGACTGCTCCTTCAGGAGCAGTCTGATCTGAGTCTGCACTGTTTGCTTAGGCTGTCTGTCCCAATACTTAGGATTATTACGGTATGTTAGTACAGTCAAACCTGTGAACAAAGGCCATCTATGGGACAGGACAAATTTGGCCGTTATTCACAGGTGACCTTTATTCGGAGGTTTGACAATTACCAGCAGGCCGACAGTGTCCAAAAATTCTTACATTTATTGATTAAATAGCAAGCTGTCACTGGATGAAGAAGCATATTGTTTTCCATTTAATTTACATGTTTATTTGTTGCGTCATCCGACGCCAGCAACCCCACACGTGTTTAAATCTTTCATAAAAAATGTTTGGAACCGGTAAAAAAATTTTCTCGATAGCTAAACGGTTGTGAATAGAGGTGGAAAGAAAACAGCGCTGTACAGCTCCCGAATTATCCCTCCGTGTCAATAACCAACAACAGCGTTCGACTTTTCCCTCCGAGCGTCTGCTATTTGGCGCCAAAACATAACCATTCATGAGATCGTAGAGTAGTCCGTTTTTATTATGCAAACATATACCGTTAGATGTAGTTAATTGTCTGAGCAGGATTAAATCATTTTCACATTGATCTTGGATTAAATTTTATGACTGGAGGATAAACGCAAATTAGAGACATGACTTGACCATATTTTCACACCTTATCGACACGCACCGCAGGGTGGCAATTATATGAAAGGGATTAACAATAGTGTCATACTTGAACCGTAATAAATACACAGATGGTTTGTCCCTGAATTGACAGTGCCGCAATTATTGTGATTTGCTTACTGGGCTAGTTTTACCGTCTTTAGGATTGTCCGCCAATTAAAAAAAAATGTTTAGTCAATTTTTCTTCACTTTTCTAATAAACTATCTTCAGTTCTTGTGCAAAACAGAATGCAATGGATTTATTCAATTCAACTCACTCACAAACCGTAACATGTTTGACCAGATCGCCAGGATTAAGGACTGCAACACCAATCAAGCAGGCCAATTATATGCCAATCAATGGCGATAATTACCTCAAAGCTGAAATCATGAGCGTGATGGATTCAATTATAGACCGTTATTCAAGGACAGCAACTCAGTTTGGGACTGAATAACGTGACCGTTGACCGTAGTGCACAGTGGACCGCTATTCCCAGTTAATTTATTAAGGAATTTCGATGGGAGGGGTTGAAAATGACCGTTGCAATAAGGGGACCGTTATTCGGAGGTGACTGTAAGCACAGGTTCGACTGTATTAGAATGTGACCTAGTCCACACATACAGAGGTGGCCTCGGTGGCTCAGAGTTCTTTCATGGCGATTGATCATGAAATATTTTCTTTGGTCATTCTGTCCCTTCTGCTGTAAAGGGCAATTATCAGTTTCTGGTGAAAGTGTGTGCACTTAACTTGTTGACTACTTATGTACGGACATGCACAGGAAAAGTGTGGTTACATGTAGGTAAACTGACTGGCTTGACTCAGCCTGACCATAATAGTGTTGAGTTGGCCATTTAACTCCATAAATGCAACCAATTCACAAATACAGGACCCCTGAGTCCACAACCTATATAACTGTTGTTGGGATACAAAGCAGATACTTTAACAACTATGTTATAGTTTGAACAATTACAATTTACTCCCAGATGTTGGGTCTAAAAATAATTGGATGAGTGAAAAACTGTAGACCCTGATGAGATGCTGCATTGTGTGTCTTCTTGTCTGGCTCCACACTGCTCATGCCTGTCTATCATATATGGTAGTCAAGCACAGTTCTTCGCCCCTGCCCATTGGCGCTTGAAGAAATAGATTGGCTGCATGATTCTTCCATGTAGAGCTGAAACTGACCGCACATGAGTGCTGGTAAATGGCTTAGAGGATCTAAGTCTGCCAGGCAAAGCGGTGTGAGGCGGACCGTCCATGCTTATAAACCCTAGTGGTTTCATTGGGCAGCAGGGCTTGAGATGTCATTTCATCTCAATGTCGGGTAAAAGTCCCCAAGAAATTGGAAGCAACGTCTCCAGAATGACCTATATAGTGTTGATGGGGACATTAAACCTCAAATCAAACAAACAAACAAGCACAGTTCTGAAATGAATAGGCAGGTGTGTTTTCTTCGAGTAGTCAAGTTTGCCTCACTTCTGATTATTATTCAGGTCAAATGAAAGAAATCTTGAAAGGGCTGTTAACCCATTTCATACCGGAAACCCCAAAACAGGTACCCTGGCAAACAGTGCAGGCCCAGATCACACGCCACATTTTGCGGCGTCTGATCAGGGCCTTCACTGTTTGCAGAAAGTTAAGCCATTTTCCAAATCAATTTTGGAGAAAACACAACCAGATACCCCTTAATTTTGAAATGGACTCCTGCTATATAAAAGGTGGAAGATTCCATTTGGTACAAAAAGGGTTAAACCGGATCAAATGAGTTTAGAAGGTTTGATGAGAGATATACACCACGACCTCATTATAACACGGTTTGTTATAACACGGTTATGGATATAACACGGTTTCAAGATGGATCCCAAAAATGTATAGATTATATAGAAAAATGACCATAAATGGTCATTTTTCTATATAATCTATACTTTTTTGTTTGGATCTAACACGGTTGTTTAACTAACACGGTTTTTGCTTTGGACCCCATTAATAGTGTTATAAAGAGGTTTTGGTGTATTGCCACACTGAATGGCTGCATAGGCATATTCTAATGATCACAAATTATCAAACTGCAATTGTTCAAACAATCTGGGACCGTAAAAAATTTGTGACAGGGATAGTTTGAGCTACTGAGGTAGTCAAAGCACTTATTTATGTCAGCAAGCATAAAATGAATAGTCTCCATTTTTAGCTCACCTGAGCCCATAGTGCTCAAGGTGAGCTATTGTGATCACCCGTTGTCCTTCCTACATCTGTCATCTGTCATCAACATTTACCTTGTTCACACTCTAGAGGCCACAGTTTTGCTTTACCAGAATGTTTGTCTTGATGATATCTCTGTAAAGTTTGAGATATCTCTGTCAAGTTCGTATATTGGTCATCTTCAATCAAAAACTAGGTCACTGGGTCAAATTGCTTTAAAACCTTGTTCACCTCTAGAGGCCAAAGTTTTTCTCTAGTCTTCATGAAACTTTAGCAGAATGTTTGTCTTGAAGATATCTGGATCGGGTTTGAATATGGGTCATGTCGGATCAATAACCAGGTCACTAGTTCAAATTGCGTTAAAACCTTGTTCATCCTCTAGAGGCCACAATTTTGCTTCAATTTTCATGTAACTTTACCAGAATGCTTGTCTTGAAGATATCAAGGTCAAGTTCAAATATGGGTCATGTCAGTCAAAAACTAGGTCACTAGGTCAAATTTCTTTAAAACCTTGTTCACCCTCTAGAAGCCATAATTTTGCTTCAGTCTTCATGAAATTTTACCAAAATGCTTGCCTTGATGATATCAAGTTGGAATATGGGTCATGTCAGATCAAAAAGTAGGTCACTAGCTCAAATTTCTTTAAAACCCTGTTCACCCACTAGAGGCTAGTCAGGCTTCAATTTTCATGAAACTTTACCATGTTACCAAAGTTATAGTTTGTGTGTAATTTATAGGGAGAGGACTTCATAATGTTATAGCTTGTGTCTAATCCAATTGTATTTTGTTCAATAAAATATGTTTAATCTTTACCAGAATGTTTGCTTGAGTTTGAATATGGGTCGTCGAGGCAAAAACTAGGTCAAATTGTGTTAAAACCTTGTTCACACTCTAGCAGCCACAATTTTGCTTCAGTCTTCATAAAACTTTTGTGTGCTTTGATATCTTGGTCAAATTTGAATTTTGGGTCATAATGGATCAAAAACTAGGTCACTAGGTCAAATTGCGTTCAAACCTTTTTCACCCTCTAGAGGCCATAATTTTGCTTCAATCTTAATGAAACTGACCAGCATGTTTGTTGTTATGATATCTACAACAAGTTCGTGTCAGGTCAAAAACTAGGTCATAAGGTCAAGTTTCTTTTAAACCTTGTTCACCCTCCATGGGCGATAAAAAATTATTTTGCTTCAATCTTCATGAATCTTTACCAGAATGTTTGCCTTGAAAATATCTGGGTTGAATTTGAAAATGGGTCTTGTCGGATCAAAAACTAGGTCTCTAGGAGAAATTGCGTTAAAACCTTGTTTACAGGGGTCCACTTGTTTTACATAGACATATAGGGAAAAATATACCTTTAAAAATCTTTTTGACTGAAACCAGAAGGCCCAGGCCTTTGAGATATTTGGTTCCCAGCTTCGACCTAGTGTATCTCTGCCAAGATTATTCAAATTATAGCCCTGAGGACAAAAATGCTGTTCATGACAATCCCTATCTTTGCAAACAGTGTAGATCCAGATCAGATGGCTTCTGAAGAAGCCATCTGATCAGGATCTACACTGTTTGGCATTCAGTTTATGAATTTGTAGCAATAAATTACATCAAGTAATTTGATTGGTTGATAGACAGAAATGGGTGTGGCTTAAATGAATATTCAGCAAGATAAGGGTTAAGTATGCAAAATCAGGCCTTTCAGGCATGGAAAAGCTTGGTCAGTAGGAGGGCTGAGTAAAACAAACTGTTCAGAAAATATAGGCTCAGTAGGTTCCACATCTGGCTGATGTTCAGGAGGATCTGATTAGGTAATTCTAATGAGTACAAACAACGTCTGGAGTTGTGGGAAATTATTCCAAGATACCGTAAAAATCCTAAAAATTCAGACACCTTGAGGACTTGCTATAATTCCCCTAAACTTTTTAACAAATTTGTTTCTTGATCCAGCCAGGAATAAAAAAAGTGCAGACAGAATGGCAAACAGTATAGACCCTGATCAGACTGATAAGGGTCTGCACTGTGTGCTTAGACCTGTCTGTTTGTTTAGACCTGTCTGTCCAAATACTTAGGATCATTACGGTACTCAAGAATGAGTTTGCAAATAGCCATGGCAACAAGCCATCAGTACTAAACAGAAGTGAAGGCAATGATCAGGAATCGATACAATTAACCCACATCTCCCATCAGAGAGACCAAAGAGAAAGAAACACAAACATGAAAAAAATAGACCCTAATGGAAACATCAATAGTGGAAAGCCAAAAGGACAGTTACTTTCCCACAAAATGGCCAATTGGCTATCCAAAACAAAATAATTGATACACAATCAGGCATTCTAGCAACCTAATAAAGGGGTCAAATAACTGCACGCTATAATCGGTAGTGACCTATACATGTAATACCTTCTTCTGACCTATAATACGTCTAGTGACCATTTATAGACCGGACCTACTTTTCAAGTCACTATTTTACAAGTGTAAAGAATAACATGCAACCTTTTATACATGAGAAAACGAAACTGCAAGTTCAAATCTTTAAAATATTTATTTGAACAGATTTTCAGAAATTTCAGCTAAATTCTTACCTTCTCGGCCTGTCCTGGTTTGAATGGCCAGTTGGAATAACTGCGCACTGCTACTGCAGTTGAGTCTCAACCTCGAAAATAATTTCTAAAGCTAAAATAAATTATTTATTTGCAGATTTTCATACAGAAGGTAAAGCACTGAGAAACTTTTATTCAAGCGTTCATGTTGTTTCCTACGTTATTTTGGCATGGTGACATCAGAAACTTTGCACTCGCAGTGACATCAGAAACTTTATACTACATGTGTGCGCCATAGCACTGAATGTTGTTTAACATGCCACCCTGTATGCTGTCTTTTTTTGCTTAAATTTGCTAAATTATTGCAAAATCCTGTGATTGTTTTGAATTGTGGTATAAACTAAATACATGATAAAGTGTCTTTAATAATAAAATATAATCAGTTCGCCGCAACAATTTTATAGGGGCGAGCTTTAGTTGTCTAAGGCTCACCGATTATATTTTATTATTAAAGACACTAACCATGTATTTACTACATAGGCGATACACACACTCAAAGACAAACCATAACAAAAACAAACTGCGACAGAAGAACCGCTTTGGAAGGTTATTTAAGTTATATTGTAGATCTTTTAACCCTTAAGAGAAAAACTACATCTGAAAATTTCGTCTGCTTAGGCGTCTGCTAAATTTTTTTTCCAAACATTTTAAAAATACTTTTGTGTACAGGCAAACAGTGTTTCGTACAGGCTCCACACTGTTTGCAAAAACGACTTTTAAAGTAACCAGCAGACGTCAAAGCAGATGAGTCGTTGTGATTGGCATTTTATGGGTTAACTGGAATATTCATACGAGACACAGTTTATCTGCACCACTATAAATAGAACAAAGCCCGTTACATGGGTAAGGCTACTTCAGTTATTGCCAAGACACCTGTCAATCTTCATGTAAATGACAGAGTGTGCCATGACATTTTCCAACTGAAGCGCTAGCCAGCAGCCTGCAGAGTATCAGTTGGGTACCTGCAGGTTGCGTTTGTTGAACTGGTGCTGGTGGAATGGCAAACATGGCTGACAAAATGTGGGCCTACACTATAATCTCACAACACTATTAAGAAGCCTCTGTGATGTAGGTGTTATGCCTTATAAACCAGAGTCATGGGTTCAATGACTTTCGGAGAGGTCCCATCTCTGTATGATCTTAGCTGTTGGTGGGACATAAAACTCACACACATTGGGGTAAAATGGAACTCGCCAACCATCGGACAGTGTCGGTTTTTACCCTCACCATGCTGAACCCGGATATATCTCTTTGAAAACAGTATAGATCCTGATTAGCTGGCTTCTGAGAAGCCAGCTAATCAGGATCAATACTGTTTTCCATTCTGCTTCTGAATCCATGAAAAAAAATAAAAATGTACAACACGGATGACTGCAAATCAGGGAGCAGTATAAGAACACTGTCCGGCATCACGAGGCTTGCCGAGTGATGCCGGACAGTGATCCCGAGGGACGGATTTTTCCATCCACCCCTCACATCCATATTGGATTCTTTTTCTTGCATACCTTCCATTTCTTAGCGCGTAATTTCAATGCTGCAGTCACTTCCGTTACCAACGTCCGCCATATTGTGTTGACACTGCTGGAATGTAAAGTGACGTCACGGATTGTGCATGACGTCAACCTTAACGACGGCGCACACAAGGTCGTAATCAACCAGTGCATTTATCAAACACGCGATTATATTCGATTTGGGGTCGGAACACCAGGGTCAGAACATAAATTTCTATCCCATGGTAAAATGGCGGATTTCCTTGTCTGGTGTGCAAGAATATAAGACTGATATGGGGTTCTGTTGTAGATGAGCGTTTCCAACCCGAGGGATGACCATGCTGATGTGCAAGAATGTAACATACGGTATTGAATGAGGGTAATGGATCTTTATAAGTTGCACAGGTGTATTACCCATTTCAAAAACACCATATTTGCTGTAATTAGCGCACACGCTAAAATTAGCACATGCCAATATGACTCCCAATTAAGAATGCAAGATTTTTCAGTCTCTTGAAACAGTCCTAAAAGTTCAGTCAAACATCAATTATTATGCTTTTAGCATCAATTTTCATGCTTTTATCATCAATTATTATGCTTTAAAAGCGGTACAGATTGCTGACTTGTGTTCATAAAGGAACTTGTTGCATTTTAACCCATTTTGTACTGGGAACCCCAAAATGGATACCCTGACAAACAGTGCAGGCCCAGATCAGAAGCCGCAGAATGCGGCGTCTGATCAGGGCCAAAACTGTTAGCAAAAGGTTCAGCCGTTTTCCCAATCAATTTTGAAGAAAACACAACTTGACACCCCTAAATTTTGAAATGGACTCCTGCTTTATATAAGAAGGAAGATTCCATGGACATGTTTGGGTGTTGTCCAAAGTCGGCATCAGGAACATACTGTTGGGCCTGACCACAGGCTTAATAGAATGACTTTAACCCTTATCTTGCTGAATATTCATTTAAGCCACACCCATTTCTGTCTATCAACCAATCAAATTACTTGATGTAATTTATTGCTACAAATTCATAAACTGCATGCCAAAGTGTAGATCCTGATTCTTCATAAGCCATCTGGATCTACACTGTTTGCAAAGATAGGGATTGTCCAAACAGCAAGATAAGGGTTAATAGGGTCATTGTTTTTACGACTAGAATGACTGTTTTGAAGTTTAATGGCCCAGTCAACACTATTTTAGGTCATTTTTGAGCTGGTCAGTTTACCTATCCACACTTTTCCTGGGCAGGCTTATACATAAGCGGTTAACCAGTACAGTGCACATTCTTTCACCAGAAACTGACAACTGTCCTTCTTGAATCAACGGAAGAGAGAGAATTGACAATAGAAAAGATTTCATGATCAATCTCCACGAAAGAATGTTGCCAACCCCGGCAGGCATTGAACCCGCGTCTTCCTGATCACCAGTCAGACGCGCATCCGACTGAGCTACCGAGGCTGGCTATGACTAGAATGAAATGTATCATATTCTGAGCCCTTACTATGGCGAATATGGGCCGTCGCGTATCAGGGCTAGGAGAAATAGATTGGACTGCATGGTGCTTCCATGCAGAGTTGAAACCAAACACACTGGTAAACCGCTTAGAAGGTATGAGCCTGCCCAGGCAAAGTGGTGCGAGTGGGACCACTCTATTGGTTTCATTGAGTGGCAGGGCACAAGATGTCATTTCATTTCAATGTCGGGTAAAAGTCCCACAAAACTGGAAGCAACATCTCCAAAATTACCTAACTAGTGTTGACGGGGATGTTAAACCTCAAACCAAACAAAACTTTCCGCCCTCGCCCATCAGGGCTTGAAGAAATAGATGGGCTGCATGATGCTTCCACGCAGAGCTGAAACCGACCCGCATACGAGTACTGGTAAAACGCTTAGAGCATCTAAGCCTGCCTTGGCAAAGCGGTGCGTCCATGCTTATTAACCCTATTGGTTTCATTGGGTGACAGGGCTTGAGATGTCATTTCATCTCAATGTCGGGTAAAAGTCCCACAAAATTGGAAGCACAGTCTCCAAAATGACCAATACTGTGTTGATGGGGATGTTAAACCTCAAATCAAACAAACAAAAACAAAACTTTGGTGTATACGGTATTAAGAAACATTACAAGTATATAAAATAAAAGCAGACTATCTGACAGTAAATAGCTTCGCCTTCATCGATAAAGAATTTGCTCCTCCTTGATGCAAATTCTTTCCCCTAAGAATTAGCCCGCTCTTGGAAAGCCAGCCTATGTATGGTTCTTTCTAGAATTTTCCTTGATTTGTCTGATATTGATTCTATGTCAGCTACAAGCTACACCTCAGCTGAATTGTGAATCCTTGAAGCTAAGCAAAACAGGTAAATCGAGAAACAAGAAAAAACATTTGACGTGAATTTTTATTGTACTTTGTCACGAAACTTCAAGAGAAAACAGATAAAAGTCAAGAAAATTCTAAACAACTGATGAATGGAATTGTCATCATAATACAACAATTTTAAAAAAATTCACAGAAAAAGAAGTGTATCACAATTTTTACTAACTGGGGCCAGTTGTTCAAAACAAACGACGTCGTTAGTTAACGTATCGTTAAACTTTGATCATTAAATATGGCAAATATGCTGAAATTTTTGCTGAAAAAATGTGAGCAGCTTTTGCAGACGCAAAAGCTGCTCACAAATTTTCAGCAAAAATACCAAAATTTACGATATTGTACTTACTAGAGGAGTTAACAATATGACCACTAACGAGCTCGTTAAGCTAAGGATGCTTTGAACAACTGGCCCCTGGTCTCCAAAACTGTCCTTAACCATTGTCTTGCAGAATACTTTAGCCACACCCATTTCTTAGTTTGAACCAATCAGATAACTTGATGTAATTTATTCCTGCAAATTCTGAAACTGAGTGTCAAACAGTGTAGATCCTGATCAGATGGCTTCTTCAGAATCCATCTGATCTGGATCTGCACTATTTGCAAGGGTGGAGATAACGGGTTGTAGTGAACACCAGGTGAACCCTTGTACTGCAGAACCAGGATGGCTTCAGCCATCTGATCATGATCTACATTTTTTGTCATTCAATTAGCGAACTTGAATGAAAACATTATACAGTAGAACTTTGATGGCTCGAACACCGATGGCTTGTTTACCATGGCTGAGTCGAACTCGGTCTTGAGCCCCTAGGGAAAACCTCTTCATAAGCAATAGTGGGGGATAAATAAGAAGATTTTAGTCTTTTATCCTGCAATTGTATGCTGTGTGTACTCATTAGAATCGCCTCGGTGAGGCGATTCTAATGAGTACACACAGCATACATTTTCATTACAGAACATCGAAAAGATGTTCAAAAGTATATAGTTATACCTCTTGGCAGTAACCCTCAGTTGCTCGAACTACCGCTGTGTCAAATAAATTTTAATGGTCCCAGAGGGGTTCGAGCCATCGAAGTTCGACTGTACATGTATCGTGTAAATTGTTTGGTTGATAATCTGAAATGGATGTGGCAAGCTTAATTTATTCAGCAGGACAAGGAGTAAGTGTAACATGCTTTGAATTTTGAAAAGCATGTGTGGATTTAGCCCAAATTATCCTCATTGCTATTTATATAGGTGGAGGGTGTGTGTGTAGGTGGGGGGGGGGGGGGGGGGGGTCATATTTCTCCACAGAAACACTTTTTAGTGGATACTTTGTTGGAATTGCCTCATCAGCTTCTGAAAATGTTACGCAGTTTGCAATTAGGCAAAAATCTTTTTGGCCAAACAATATAATAAATACTTTGTAAGGTTCATCAAAAAAGTATATTGAGTATTCACGGTAAATTTGGTACAACAAATGCTATCGACATGGAGGTAGTAGAGACTGAAGTAGTTCTAGGCAGCCTAGCTGCAGGCCTTGTAGACTGACAAATGCTATTGATATCATTTCCTGTCTGATTCGATCAACTGGGCTCAAGTCCTCTGTCTAATTGAACTGGGCTCTGTAAGTTCCTCTGTCTGATTAAACAGGGCTAAATCCAAAGTACAATGAAGTTCCACTATTATGACCAGCTAAAATTCAGACTAAATCTTCTTTGAAAAAAATATCCTTCTTTATGTTTTCACTCAGTATCATCTAGTAACAGACCACCTTTGGGACTGTTCAAAAGTGGTCTTGTTAAGGATCCAAGAAAATTTATATTCCCCCAAAAATAATATACAACCTATGATCTAATTGAAAATGTATAATTATACATTTGTATAAATATTATCACGTTCAGAACCGGAAACCCCAAAACGGATACCCTGGCAAACAGTGCAGGCCCAGATCAGACGCCGCAGAACGCAGCATCTGATCAGGGCCTACACTGTTTGCTAAAAGTTCTGTCATTTTCCAAATAAATTTGATGAAAATACAAACTGAAAACCCTAAAGTTTGAAATGGACTCTAGCTATATATAAAGAGGAAGATTCCATTTGGTACAAAAAGGGTTATAGAAAAATGACCAGTTTTATAGTATTCCCCCCCCCCCCCCCCCCCCGCCCCCCAAAGTGGAAAAGGCAAAAGAAAGAAAAGATTGTTTTTGAAAAGGCAAAAGAAATAAAAGATAGTTTTCAAAAAAAGATTCTTCAATATCTTTCTTTAAGCCTTCAAAATTTGTATTTGTATTACCTTGAACAAGCAATCAAGGTAATTCTAGTCAAACCATATCCTTAACTGTCAAGTCCACATATTACTATATATCTTTCAAATATACTGTGCCACTCACACAAAAGCACCCATAAACTCTCATTACCACCGAAAACACCATCAATTATTTACAAACTCACACTCAAAATCTAATTTTCGAAAGACAATTCCACATGGAGTCATCTCACTTATTTAGCCCTTAACAGTTACTGTTGTCTGGTTATTCGGCTGCTGGTTACTTTAACCCTTTTTGTACCAAATGGAATCTTCCACCTTATATATAGCTTGAGTCCATTTCAAAATTTAGGGGTGTCAGGTTGTGTTTTCTTCAAAACTGTTCGGGAAATAGCTGAACTTTTTGAAAACTGTGTAGGCCCTGATCAGAAGCCGCATTCTGCGGTGTCTGATCTGGGCCTGCACTGTTTGCCAGGGTATCAGTTTTGGGGTTTCCGGAGCAAAATGGGTTAAAAGTCATTGTTGCAAACAGTTTGGATCCAGATCAGACTGCCCCTTTAGGAGCAGTCTGATTAGGGTCCACAATGTTTGCCTGCATGCAAAATTATTTCTTAAAAAGTTTGCAAGAAGATGCAGCAGACGACATAATCAGACGACATTTTCAGATGCAGTTTTTCTTGGAAACCTTAAAATAGTTGAACAAGCTCCTGAGAAGGAGAGCACTTGTCACGAAAGCAACCAGAATAAGTCAACCTTGCAAAGGCAACTTACAGGGTTGGCTCCGTGACTTCTTGCATATGAATCTTCCTCAAGGTCTCGACTGAGCCAATGCTGCACTACAATGTCATAAGTCCCCTTTTTTCATGAGCTTGCTGAATTATTGTAATTATCTTAAAATTTAAAATTCAAATTTTTGATGAGTTCAAATGGTGCTTAAAAATTTAAATGCATTCAGATCTTGGCAAGCTTTGGCAGGCAGTGAACAAAACACGTATATGGAGGTAATCGCTGGAACAAATTCTTATTTTTTACATGTACATACTGAAGCTCAATCGTGACACAATCCTTCAAGCACTATGCATGTTTAATCATGACAATTGTCATCTCTGTTTTGTCATCTGCCCGTTACTTTAAAAGTCATTTTTTGCAAACAGTGTGGACCCAGATCAGACTGCTCCTGTAGAAGCAGTCTGATCTTGGTCCACACTGTTTGCCTGTATGCGAAAATATTTTTAAAAAGTTTACAGAAAGATTCAGCAGACGACATATGCAGACGACATTTTCCGATGTAGTTTTTCTCGGCATCTTAAGGGTTAAAAGACAGCATTTTCAAAACATTTTTCTTATTTTTCAGCAAAATTAAGGCTTGATATTACATGTGAAACATTTGTGACTTGTCTGCAGGGAAGGCTATCCATGAAATGTCAAGCATTATTTTCACTGAAAAAAGATTAAATTGCCATCTGCTCAAGAGATTTCTGAGGTACTTGAAGGGTAAAAGCAGCACTCACAACATATGAGCTGCATACTGCAGCAGACATTTTCCAATATTTTTTCACACAAAAAAGGCTAGAACTGTCATCTGAATTGTTGTCAGCTTGGCAAATGATTCACAACAGATTCTCTCTGAAACATAATAAATGAAATGGAATGTCGACTGCTCCAAAAAAAATTGTCCTCTGTTGGTGCTGTTTAATCCTCAACATGCTGATCCTGGATATATCCTTTGTTGAAAACAGTTTAGATCCAGATCAGCTGGCTTCTCAGAAGCCAGCTGATCTGGATCTGTACTGTTTTCCAATCTGCTTCTGAATCAATGTAAAAAATGGAAATCATGCAAAGGCCTAGCTCACTGACAACGACACATAAATTATGTCTGTCTTTTCGTCACATGGTAACGTGTCACCAATAAAAATCCAAGATAATGTAAACTGGAGGTTGACACAGCGGCAGAAAAACACCCGACCATGGATGATCTTAGAATATTCTCTCTCAGGTCGGGATCAATATTCATGTATAAAACTGGAGTTTTTCAGCCACACACATTCGCACTGATCATAAAAAATGTTTAGAAAGTTCTGGACAAGGTTTAAAAAAACATCTTTTTTACTATCAAGGATCAAATTAATAAAGATGTCACTCTTTTTTAAACAAAAGTACACATCCATGCAGAAACAATGAAGCATGCACAAAACAAAAGACCGCAACTACAACTTACCTACCTCCTTCGATCAGGTAAACACTTAAATGTCTTCAAAATGCAGGTTACACTACTTTCTGATATTACATGTATAATACAACTGAGAAATTTATTCAAAACAACTCGGTCTGGTAAAATGAGCATCTCGTGTCTGTACTCAAGCTGGGTTCAAAGTGTGGCTCCCGGTTGCAATGCATTCTATACTGCGATACAGCAGGTAATCAGTCCAGACAGGTTTCGTTTTGTAGTATTCATTTGTCCGTCAAAATAAATAGAATTCCCCACACCCCCACCCCGCTTTATCGCAGTATAAGGATAGAATGCATTGCAATCGGGATGCAGGCTGTCATTTCTCTTAACCTTTACCAATCTCTGGGGTCATTCAGCAGACGACAAATTTTTGATATTTTTTTTTTCATTTTCTTATTTTTCCAGGATAGTAGGACTTGACATCTCATGCAAATTGTCTCCAAAGGAGACAATTTGCATGAAATGTCAAATTCTGTTTTCTGGGAAAAGTATGAAAAATATTTCAAAATGTCGTCTGCTGAAAAAAAGATACCCAGCATGAAAAGTTTTAATATGTGAGCATCCTCAAAGACAAAAATTCACGTACCACAGTCCAATGGTCAGCTGACCCCAAAGTCACATGCATATCCTCATAGCACGGCTCAACTGTGTAGCATTTAGCACAGAGGGTGAAGCACAATATAAACCTATGCATGTACACACAGACCTCTTTGTTACACTGTTCACTATAACAGTTTTGGTTACAACAGGGTTTAACCCTTATCAGGCTTTGAACCAATCAGATTACTTGATGTAATTTATGGTAGGTGACCAATTAGTTCGAACACCCTAGCAGTTCGAACACCCAAGATTATTTCAAATTTGTAGCTGAAAACATTCTCATTTAATTCGAACTCTCAAATTTTCCCGAAATCAGAATTTCTAGTACTTCGAACACACATAAAAATGCCAGAACAAGCATTTTGGACGGTTTTGAAACACATATCGTAGTGGTCGTATATGAGCTAGCGCACGAAAAAAGAAAACTTAGCATGAACTATGTGTGACTTCCAAAGACTCGGACTAAAATGCACTCTGTAATACATAAACTAAATGTCAAACAGTGTAGATCCTGATCAGATGGCTTCTTCAGAAGCCATCTGATCTGGATCTACACTGTTTCCAAAGATAGCAGTTGTCGGGAACAGCAGGATAAGAGTTAAAGATGGAGCCAAAAAAGTGTCTAGATTATATAGAAAAATATAAATGGTCATTTTTCTATGTAATCTATACATTTTTGTGTGGATAATAACCAAGTTGTTGAACAAACCAAGTTTTTGCTTTAATAGACCCAAAGAATAGTGTTACAAAGAGGTAACATACTGCATAATATAAAACAAAAACATCTAATAACTACAATTATGAAAACAAAAACTAATTTCCTACTAATAAATCTTCAAAACAAAAGCACAAAAACACATTTATCTAAATAAAAGCACAATATGATAAACATCAGTAAAAGACAAAAAAAGAATCATTTGCACTTATATAAGAACCAACTAGCAAAATAATAAAACTGTCTGAACATCCTGAAATTTTATTACATGTTTTTTAAGCCCTGAGTTGTTTTTTTTTTCTTTTGATGCTCAACTGACATGAGCTTAGAATTGGGGATATATTAGTCTCTGCTTGACTGAACAGAGAATGGTATTATAATATCAATAATATTTTGACTGATAATTATCAAGTCTGATGTACTGTTGTCGGAAGATAAGTAGCCGGTGACGTAAAAGAGTATACCTCCACAGGTAGGTTTGACAGGTTGCACCGTTATCATTATCATACACATCATTGGCTGGCAAGACAGACTTTATCGTTATAATTATCATTACCAAAGGGTTGTTACCTTTTGACGACAGTGGACAATGCTTAATAATAAAAACATTTGCTGACGTCACTTTCAACTTATCTTCGGACAACAGTTAGAGTGTAATATCTTATTGTAACAGCCAGTCACAAGGTCTGATCAAACTTGAGTTATTTTTCTCGTTCATAAGAGTTTGTGAACGGTTCATGAAACACCGAACTTTGAACATGTTGAAACAGACAAATGAAAAAAAAATATACCTAACTGGAACATGCGTAAGATATCATATACACCTACAAGAAATTTTTCGGAAACCTCCTAACAAGTAGGACAAATTCCATACTCAAATGAGTTGAGCGTGAAAACTTTTTACCAGGGTCCAAGGTTATGAAACTTTTTTCATGCTCAACTCACTTCATTTTAGAGCAGGATAAACAACATTCCGTGCTAATCTGAGCAGGAAAATTGCCTGATTTGTTTGTATTTATATTAGTTATGAGCATAACCAATTTCATGCTCAGTTGAGTTGAGCATGAAAAAAGTTTTATAACCTAGGGGCCAGGTATTTTCTTGTACAGCCCTATAAAACTTCAGGGTCTCAAACTGTGATGGTTTATTTACCCTGGCCCTGAGGTTATAAAACTTTTTGTCATTCTCGACTCACTTTGTGCATGAAAATTGGTACAAAAAGGGTTAAGCATATGCATAAATGTCAAATGGAATCTTCCTCCTTATATATGGCAGGAGTCCATTTCAAAATTTAGGGTTGTCAGGTTGTGTTTTATTAAAAATTTGTTTGGAAAATGGCTTAACTTTTTGCAAACAGTGGCGGCCCTGATCAGATGCCATGTTTTGCGGCATCTGATCTGGGTCTGCACTGTTTGCCAATTACCCTTTTTGGAGTTTCTGGTACTCAATGGGTTAACCTTTATAGAGGATCTTATACAAGTGGTCATATGAAACAAGCCTTTTGCGAGTTTCATAAATTTCATATAAAAATGACCACAAGTGTAAAATTTTGTTTGTCATATATTAACATTTTTATTTGATTTGTATTTGTTTGATTTGATGTTTAATGTCCCCGTCAACATTATATAGGTCATTTTGGAGACATTGCTTCCAATTTTGTGGGACTTTTACTCGACATTGAGATGAAATGACATCTCAAGCCGTGTCGCCCAATGAAACCAACAGGGTTTATAAGCATGGGTGGGCAGACTCGCACCGCTTTGCCTGGGCAGGCTTAGATCCTCTAAGTGGTTTACCAGTATTCGTGTGTGGTCGGATTCAGCTATGCATTGAAGCATCATGCAGCCCATTTATTTCTTCAAGCCCCAATGGGTGGGGGCCTTATTAACATTTTTAAAACGGATTTGTTGCCGGGGAAGTTAACAAGAAAAGTAAGTTTGTCACAGACAGCGTTGTGACGCAACGTGCCAGTAACCATGTGTTATTACATGTCTAGTCATAAGATTTTTATGCCATGACATTATCCACTCGTTAACAGAGACGTTATATGATGAATACATGTACTATCTACCATCCAAGCTTCAAACCATGACCTTGAGGGGCAATACAATAAAGTGTAATGGACAGATGTATGTCTGTATACATAGATGTATGTACGGACAAGGGTTCCCAACTTCTGGCAGGGGCACAAAAATGTGATTTGTCATGTGCAAAAGAAAATACTGATGGTTTTGTAGTTCATGCATTACTAGCCCAAATTTTAAATAGGGCACTTATGACACAGAAGGCCAACAGAAAAGGATGCAAATTTCTGCGGATGCAGTCAGGAATTATGTTATGGGTGTTTGTCGAATATCTAACAAAAAGGTAGAAAACTAAGTCTTGTCATTAAAGGTTCACAAGTCTTTCAGTGCTTAGTTTCCTATTCTCATTAGTGTACATTTTTGGAATCCATTTTTTTTTATACCCAGCATTATAACGAATCATGTTATAAAGAGATTTATATTGTGTAGTATTATTCTGCTGCACTAAATAAACTTGATCATAAAAGTAATTGTTGTTAACCCATTGTATGCAGGACACCCCTAATGGGGTACCTTGGCAAACAGTGCAGGCCCAGATCAGACGCCGCTGTGTCAGGGCCTGCACTATTTGCTAACAGAATTTTCCATCGAAAACAGAATAAAAACAAAAAAATAGGCCTGACACCACTTATACGACAAATGGACTTGTCCAAGATATAGCAATGGAAGAGTCCACTAGTATACAATGGGTTAACCACAATGACTCTCACATAATCTTTACTACTTAACGTTAGACACAGCAAAACCCACAAAATAACATGTACAATAAGGAAAGCTGTGTGTAGCCACACTCTGACCATAACTTTTGTAGTTCTCAAAGACTCCTATGGAAACCAGAGTAATAATGGCAATAAAAACTTATCTGATTGTGCAGATTATTTGAATCTTTACTGGTCAACAGTTTGTGTAAATTTTGCTGTAATATGACTCATTATCACATGTCACTGAAATGTACAATGTCACTGAAATGTACATAATCATGAGCAATATAATAAGGAGACTCCTGTATTATGTCATCTGTCTGGCACGTGGAATAGTTCATGTCCACATGGTCAAACTCTGCTAAATTCAAAACTGTCTAATTCAAACAATATTGAATCAACAACAGGTTAATACCACAATATGATTCACATTAAATGCCAAAAATGCCAAGCCATGTTCAGGTTTTCATCTGTTCTAGAATTTACCCTAGCACTTGAAGGTTTTACATTTTTTGTTTCAATTTAATTCAGAACTGCTTATACCGTAATGATCCTAAGAATTGGGACAGATAGGACTAAGCAAACAGTGAAGACCCAGATCAGACTGCTCCTGAAGGGAGCAGTCTGATCATGTTCTTCACTGTTTGCTATTCCATTTGCAAGCTTGATCCTGAATTTGTTAAAATCTTAGGAGAATTACACCAAGTCCTCAGGGTGTCTGAATTTTTAGGGTTTTTACTGTAGTAATTTTTAGTGTGTATAATTTAAATTACTGTTTGAGCCAATGCACGCCAAAAAGGACCTCAGCCATGTATATTTTGTGATCATCCTTACATAGATAATGATCTTTAAAACAAAACTGGTGCAATAAAAGATCACTGATTCCGTGAAGTTTTGTCTGCACCAATATAATGTGTTCCACAATGATGGTTGATGCCACCAATGTGACAAGTAGTAAGTGTCCCTTATACATGGGCCAGCTTAATATAAATTAAACCCTCAAGGTTGCTGAAGTGGATATGCAGAATAAAAATCGGCTAACATGGCCTATATATTCCTGTCCCCAAAGGCAAAATTTTTGTTGACAGCCGCAAGTCTTCAGCCAATAACAGCTTGCTGTTATACCTGTGTCTACCTAATTGCCACTATAATTGTATCAGGTCATAAACATATTATATATTTATATTATAAGAGCATTTAAGTCTTTTCTTATGTTGGTTAAAAGTATTTTTTTTTATTTTTCATCTCTTAGTAAATCCTGTGTTAAGAGTTTACCTCTGAAAAACAAACACCCTGATCATAAAGCCCAGTATGCTGAATCCCACACAAATGTATTTTATCCAGAACAACAGCCAACTGTGAACAAAGGCCAAAAAATCAAATTCCCAATGTTGGCTGTTATTGACAGTTTTTTTTTCAATTTTCCATTAAAAATCTACAGCAACACAGTATGCTGAAACCCACACCAATGCATCTTTTTCACAGAAAATTACATTTGAACAACAGCCAAATGTGAACAAAGGCCATAAAATGAAATTCCTAATGGTGGCCATTATTGACAAGTTTGACTGAATTTCAATACAATTTACATCTATAATGAATCTTCAATTGCTTGAAAACCTTTTGGACCATGAAAATTTGATCATTTGACAAAGGAGTACCACATTTAACCTATGTATTCAGATAGACAGGTCTGAGCAAACAGTGTAGACCCAGATGAGACGCCGCAGGATGCGGCGTCTCATCAGGGTCTACACTATTTGCCTATCCTCCAGTTATTTTTAGAACACAATATTGTGTAGTAAATTGTACTTATGAAAATTTTAGAACAAGTACGGTAAAAAGCTGAGATGTCCGAATACCGTATTCGCCCTAATTACCGCACATGCTCCTATAAGCGCACACCAAAGCTATTTTTGAAAAGGAAATGCATAAGCGCACACTTTAGAGTAACCTCCCCATGGAAGCTCTCACAGTAACTCTATAAAAACATACCATTATTTCTTCAACAGTGAAGGCAATGCTTTAGTATCCTTTTCCGTCCCATTAAATATCATTATACATCATCTCTGAAGCTATTGTTTTCGCATCTAGTGTGCGCAAATTAGGTAGACTTTTCACTGTGATTTTTTGACACGATTTTGAAAAAACTAAGCGCACTGTGCGGTAATTAGGGCGAATACAGTATTTAGAGTAAATATGGTAGTTGTAGCCACTGAGGGTCAATCATAGCATGTGGTCAGGAAGCAATGGGGATATGACTGCAAGGTATCAATCTCATTTGAATCTTCTAAGAAACTAATGGTATGTTTGTTTGTATTGGAGTTTAACCGCCCAGTCAGCACTATTTTAGGTCATTTTTGAGCCAGTCAGTTTACCTACTCATACTTTCCTTGGCAGGCTGGTACGTAAGCGGTAAACCAGTTCAGTGCACATTCTTTCGCCAGAAACTGACAACTGCCCTTCTTGAATCAGCGGAAGGGAGAGAATGACCATAGAAAAAATTTCATGATCAATCTCCACGAAAAAATGTTGCCGACCCCGGCAGGTAAATGAAACTAATGGTATGTTGTGTGCACTCATTAGAATTGCCTCGATGAGGCGATTCTAATGAGTACACACAACATATACATTTTCAAGACAAAAACAAGAACAATCACTCTTTAATGTCCTAAATATATTGACATCTGAAACTACAGGAAGAATTTTCTAAATTCAGTTCAAATCAGCCACAATAAATGAGCCATCAGTTTTTTGAGCCATTCAACTTTCAGTTTTATTATTATATATCTTCATCTTTGGACGGGATTTTCAAAAATCTGTCTTTAAAAAATAGCAATGTCTGGGTGGGAGCCTGGTAATCGGGCATTGTCCATCAGGTTTACACTTTCGGGTTAACCTTTTTTGAAAAATCCATTCATAATGTCATTAGGCGTTTTTTTTTGTTACATTGCAATCACGTTACATTGGTAAAATACCATTATGAGAACATTATGAGAACAGCTCCAGAGCTGAACATATAACTGAAAACAAATACCAGTACATGAACTATTCAAGGGGAGCTACTCTTTCAAAATTAACCCTTAAGACACCGTGAAAAACTACATCTGAAAATGTTGTCTGCTTATGTCGACTGCTGAATTTTCTTGCAAACTTTTTTTAAAAATATTTTTGCATACGGGCAAAAAGTGTGGACCCAGATCAGACTGCTACTACAGGAACCCTAAAACCCCTAAAGGGTTACCTTGGCAAAAGTGCAGGCCCAGATCAAATGCCACAGACAGGAACAGTCTGATCTGCGTCCACACTGTTTGCAACAATGACTTTTAAAGTAACCAGCAGACCACAAAGGAGACAACATTTGTTGCGATTGGCATTTTATGGGTTAGTCAACAAGGATCTTCCATGAAAGGAAAGAATTATGGTGTCTGCTCTGAAAAGAAAGAATTGCTCCAATTTCCTTTCAGAGCAGACCCCTTTTCCAGACTTTTGGTGTGCTGAAAAGCAAAGAGAACATCAAAGAAGTTATTCCCCTTGTAAAAAATGGCGGCAGTTACATCAAGTGTATTCACTCCCCTTAACAATGTGGTCAAAGGTTTAAGTAGCACATGAAAATTTGTCCACCTAGCTACACATGTCCTATTTACATGTACAAGCAACTCTATGGAAAAAAGGAAAAAAATGAATAAAAATAATGCTGATTTTCATTGTTACTCTTGCATTCAGGTTTGGAGAGATAGATTGGGCTGCATGGTGCTTCCATGGAGAGCTGAAACCAACCTCACATCTCACATGAGTACTGGTAAACTACTTAGAGGGTCTAAGCCTGTCCAGGCAAAACAGAGTGAGTCAGACTGTCCATGCATATAAAGCCTATTGGTATCATTGGGTTGCAGGGCTTGAGATGTCATTTCATCTCATTGTTGGGTATAAGTCCCACAAAATTGGAAGCAATGTCTCCAAAATGTCCTATATAGTGTTGATAGGGACTTTAACCTCAAATCAAACCAACAAAAACAACCAAAGTGTTTGGGTGAAAAAAAAAAACACTCCCACAGACAGTTTACAATAAATAGCACATTCTTACTTTTGAGAAATAGCTATTGCACAAAATGTGGCAGAGAAAAAACTGGCAAGTGAAATATACGACAATAATTTGCCGCATCAGAAACATGCAACAATAATTTACCACACACATATATAGAGTGCATTGGCTTCATATATGAAGATATTTTGCCACAAAAAAAAGTGCTTTTATGAAATCACATACAAATGTCACATGTAAATATTTTTTTTTCCATTCTCACTCACAGCTAGTATGAAACATGAAATTTACTGTGTAAAAAGGTAAACTCAATCTCAAGGGCCTAATCTTAACCCTTGGCATGCTGAATATTTATATATGCCACACCCAATTCGTTTTTGGGTTGCCAAGTGAGCAGCACTTTATGCACGCCAACTGAATGAGATGTGGATAATTATTCCCACTTCTGCCACTCTTTTCCATAGCAACTGATAAAGGTTGGTATTTTATGATAATTGAGATAGTTTTTGTCAATTCTCTGTAAAAACCTACAGTATATTGTGGGTATTCATTAGAACAGCCTCAACTAGGCGGTTCTAATGAGTACCCACAACATAAGTTTATATGGAGAAATAGGGAAAACTACATGTATCCTTCAATTATCACAAAATATGCATCTTATCTGTTGCTATGCATTTCTATTCCCATGCCACTCCATTCCATTGCTTGTTCCACCCTAGTCTATGCCATACAAGCCCTGTCACAAAAAACCTGTCTCCAGGGTTTGCATTAGGGTGAAACCCATTTCTACATGTACAAATAAGGTAAGTATTTTGTGATAACTGGAGGGATAGTTTTTATCAATTATCTGTAAAAACCTTTGTTGTGGGTATTCATTAGAACCGCCTCTCTGAGGCGGTTCTAATGAGTACCAACAACATAGGTTTTTATGGAGAACTAAGGAAAACTATGCTTCAATTATCACAAAATGCTTACCTCTTATCTGTTGCTATGCTACCTGCTTGGTTACACAACCTTATCCATAACTATGTGACCTACTTAGTTACACAGACTAGGAAAGACTAGAATTTTAGATGTAGAAACCAGAGGTATTTTACTATCCAGTGAACACAAAGGTGCAGACGTGCAGGCTGATCTGCTCCTATGTTAATCACAAACGGCAAAAACAGGATTTCCCATCATGTGACTCAAAATGCTCTTTATACTTTGCCACATCTGCTATTTACCAATGTCACTGACTATTTACAAGTGTCACAGACTATTTACAAGTGTCACAGACTATTTACATAGTATCACTGACTATTTACAAAAAAAAAATCTTGCCTCAAAAATCACAAACTGTGCTTTGCATTGACTAATGACTATACGAGACAAAGAAGAAAGAAGCTTGACAAAAAATGCTTCTGTTCCACAGGTACAGGTAGAATATCCATATTTGGACACCTCAACTCTTTTCTGTACATGTACCCTATTCGACCTATTTACCGCACCATGCGCTTAGTTGTTTCAAAATTGTATGAAAATATTGTGGTGAAAAATCTACCTAATAAGTGCACACTCAATACAAAAAAAAAAAAAAAACTTCCGATATGATTATTTTATAGAGTTGAATTTCAGCATAGGGGTTCACCACATATACATATGATTGTCTGGGTCAAAGATGCAGCAAAACTCAATATGAATTTGTTGGGAGGTTACTGTAAAGAGTGCGCTTGTGTATTTTTTCCAGAAAAAGCTTGGGTGTGCGCTTATAGGAGCATGTGTGGTAAATAGGTCAAATACGGTATGTTCTAAAATTTGAACTACACCAAAACCTCTTTATAACACTATTAATGGGGTACAAAGCAGAAACTGTGTTAGTTAAACAACCGTGTTATATATACAAACAAAAATGTATAGCCTATATAGGATTATATAGAAAAATTACCATTTATGGGATGGGATCCATCTTGAAACCATGTTATATCAAAAATGGTGTTATAATGAACCATGTTATAATGAGGTTGTGGTGTAGTACAAAATACTAACCAATGGCGAGTCTAAAAGAACCTGGATGAGTGGCAAATGGTGCAGATCCTGAGGAGATGCTGTTCTCCAGCATCTCATCTGGATCTATATTGTTTGCTCAGGCCTGTCTGTCCAAAAACTTATGGTAAAAATGTTAAAATAATGATTATTCACACTATGGAAGGAAATTTCTAAACAGGCCTTGTCTTGCATGTTATCCCTTCTCAAGCTGAGCCTACACAATAGGGCATAGGTAAAGGACAGGCATCCAACACAAGAAAATCATTTACCTTACAGGGGCTACTTACCCCATTAAAGTTATGTGAAGATTAATAACACTAAACACATGCTGTTTGAGCAACAACAATTCAAAATCAACACTGATGACATTGCCCTCGTCTGTTAATCTATTAGTTTCATTTTATGGTTTCATGCTATGATGCATGCACGTATGCTATCCTCACCCTGCTGATTAAAATAACTTTATTCATGCTATTTTTTGTTTGTTTGTTTGATTTGAGGTTTAACATACCCATCAACAATGTATAGGTCATTTTGGAGACGTTGCTTCCAATTTATTGGGACTTTTACCCGACACGGAGATGAAATGACATCTCAAGCCCTGTCGCCCAATGAAACCAATAGGGTTTATATGCATGGATAGTCCAACTCCCACCACTTTGCCTGGGCAAGCTTAGATTCTCTAAGCGGTTTACCAGTACTTGTGTGTGGTCGGTTGCAGCCCATCTATTCCTTTAAGCCCCGATGGGCGGGGGCCAATTTATTCATGCTATACTCCTACCCAATTTTGAGCTATTTATGTTGCGTGATTTATAACGGGCCTCCGTGGCCTAGTGGATAAGAGCGCTGACTCTTAGTCATTAGGTCTCTCACCGCTGTAGGTTCGAGCCTCGCTCGGGCCACGTGTGAGACGCCAAGTTCTGCAACGGAAGGTCAGGTGGTTTTTCTCTGGGTACTCCGGTTTTCGCCCACCTCTGATTAACGATCGGCTCGATATGAGTGAAATAATCTTGAAAGGGCCGTAAAACCCAAACCAAAAAAAAAAAAAAAATGTTGTGTGATTTCCCTTTTTATTATAGATTAAGAGGGAGAATGGAAAACTATATAGATCAAGATCAGAAACCAGCTGATCTGGATCTATTCTATATTTAAAAAAAAAAAAAAAGATAAACCAGGGTTCAGCATGGTGAGGTTTAAAATGTATCTTTTTTATTTTTAGGTTCTAAAGATTATAGATTCTTACATGTTGTTAAAATTGTTCCTACAGCATTGTGAGAAACGTCCAGTAATACTTGTGTTGTCCTTCAGAAAACACTTCTATTATGATCGACGTATTTCTTTACATAATCTTATTCATGTATTTTTTTCTTTGTGTTTTCTACACCAAGTGTCCTCTTGTAAGAGACCACCTTTGGGACTGTTCAAAAGTGGTCTTAAAGACTTTTAAACCATCCCAAAGGTGGTCTTAATAAGGGAATTTTACTGTATATTGAAAGAGCTTGTTAAATTTCATATGTACATGTGTTTGGTTTTGCTTCGAAATGGAGGTGAGGGTGGGCAGTTCCAGGAGAGAAAGGGTGGGGGCAAGGCTTCACACCCTTCCTAGTTATCAACAATTCTGTCTACAGAATATAATAATTGTTGCTATGTATCCCAAGCAACATGATTAACACATCAGAGTTGTGATTTTCTTTCAATCAATATAAGATTTCCGCTGTTAATGGGAAAAGATACATTAGGCATATTGTCTACCATTCATCAATGGGAGACAGTTTGCAGGAACTTGTGTTTGCTTCCTTATAAAGAGATTTAACCCCTTAAAGGAAAGAACTTGATTCTCAAGAGCAAATGCACTCCTCCGGAGCAAATTCTTTCCGTTAAGAGTAAACCCTTTTGCTACTCAGAAGCAAATCCTTTTCTATAGGACACAAACTAGGAGAGACTAGAAATTGCTTTCTAGGAATGATCCTAAGTATTGGGACAGATAGGCCTAAGCAAACAGTGCCAACCCTGAAAAAGCAGTCTGTTTGCAATTTCTTCTGCACCTTTTGGACTCCTTGCTGGACTGTGAAACAAATTTGTTACAAAAATTTTGGAGAATACAGCAAATTCTCAAGGTATCCAAACTTTAAGGATTTTATGTTAGTTTTTCTAAAGTTATCTCCCCTGAAGGTGCAGCTGATCCCCATTCATGGAAGTTTTTTTATCCCCTATTTCTTTCCTGTTTCATTCTAGTTTCTCTCCAACTGCCATCACGAAAACACGCCCATATAATTTTGACCCCCTTGAACCCCACTTTTATGTAGTAAAACTGGGGTTTACAGGGGTAAACCTTATTTTTCTTATTTCTGCTCTAAAACATAGATTGTGGGTACTTTTTAGAACCGCCTTGATGAGGCGGTTCTAATGAGTACCCACAATCTATATTTTGAGCAGAAATAAGAAAAATATCACAATTTTTCCTCTAAAAACTTTCATTTTTTCAGCGATAAAGGTTACAATGTATTTGTATAGGCGTGTTTTCGTAATGATTCCACCTTTTAGCACCTATATACTTTGATATTTGTTGAGACCACTGTACCATATTAGTTCAAATGAACACTTGTTCACGAAGTATAAATCTCGGCATCATTAATATCATCGATTTGGTAACCATACAATACTTCGTTCTATTCCTGAGATGTCAGATGTGAATGTCCATAAGTCACATCTATATGACTATGACCCGTTTTAACAACGGCTGGTTCAGACTGATAACCATTCACCTGGAGTTGTCCATTCTGATTGACATTGCCATTTCTTTCCCTCCTTCTGTCCCGTTCTCGCCTCGTTGTTCTGATTGCCTCATCCACCTGACTGTCTACCACAGAGAGTGCTATACCAAACTGGGCAGCATAGTAAGTCAGCATGATGAGTGGGTGTGCGTAGGGCAAAGGTACAACGAATTTATCGAAAGCCAGGATTGTGTCGGATGTTACGAAAGCAATAGCGCCAGCACAGCCGCAGAGTTTGGTCCATGTCCAGAGATCGTCAAAGAGCTGAACACGTGCAACAGCACGCCAGGCCATTGTACTGATCAAGGTTATGTATGCAGCCACAAGATACAACATCATACCCTTCAGATTAATGCTTACATATGAGTATACCAGACAGCTGATTGCGGAAATAACTGTTAGGGCATAAGGGTTGAATGGCCTCCATCCAAAAGCAAGGGCGTAACATAACTGAGCGACAGCAAACATTCCAATGCCAAGCTCAAAGTATGAATTTTTCCATACCAAACATGCATCTCCAAGGCAAGAGAATATGAGACCAGTCAAAATATATCTTGAGTACCTATAGTACTCTGTCAAGTTCATTCCGTGGAGCAAAACAAACAGGATAAGACTGATGATTGGTAGACATTTTATCACACAGTAGAAGAGAGGTTGACTGGTTTCACTCGCTGGGGTGTCTGTAAACAGCACAAAGAATATTGTGCAGGTCTTGAAGAAGGGAACCAATTTTGGTCCAACACTCTTCAGCTGAAATTTAAGAGAAAAGTTTAATAGAAAACATTGGCATGACATCACATTTACTTTGGTCTAAGCTGGGATTTACTTGCTCTGCTCCCCCCACCCCCCTTGAGCCAGTTGTTAACCCTTGTTCTGCTGAATATTCAAATATGTCACACCCACTACTGATTATCACCCAATCAGATTACTTGATGCAAATTATTGCAACAAATTCACAATCTGAATGACAAACAATGTAGATCCTGATCAGATGGCTTCTTCAGAAGCCATCTGATCTGGATCTACATTGTTTGAAAGATAAGGCATATCCGGGATTAGCAGGACAAGGGTTAACAAGCAAACTCAAAACAGAAGTGAAGGCAATGATCAGGAAATGATATAATTAACCCACATCTCCCATCATAGACACCAAAGGGAAAGAAACATAAATACGAAATAACTAGACCCTAATGGAAACATCAATAGTGGAAAGCCAGAAGGACAGTTATTTTCCCACAAAATGGCCAATTGGCTATCCAAAACAAAAAGGTTTAAGCGATAGGCACACTCAAAGACAAACCATAACAAAAATAAACAGCAACAGAAGAACCTCCTTGGAACGGTCAGTGAAAAGAATTTCACTGTGGGTTTGGGGGGGTGGGTTAAATTGATTACGTTGTGTATATGGGGCCACAATCCTCGTCCTAACTTCCGTTGTGATTTAGATAAATAATTTGTTCAGTCTGCATGAAGGACTTCTAACTCCTCAGTGCAACATCTCCGTGAACATAAAAATCAATCAACCACAGAGATAAACAACGGTGAGCACTGGACAGCAAGAAACCACTGAAATGCTGGAGCAAAAGAAAACCAACAGTTAGACTCTGATGGGCCAAAAGCCTAAGATGCCAAGAAAAAATGGATGTGAAAATGTTATATTCTTGTGAACTTTACAAAGCTATTTTTCTACACAGGAAACAGTGTAGACCCTGATCATACAGCTCCAAGAGGAACATTCTGATCTGGGTCCAAACTCAGAGTGTATGTAATGTACACCTGCACTGGTGTTGCAGTACATGTCCATAGAAAAAGAAAAAAAAAAGATCAATCTACCACTGACATTGTGATCATTGTAACGATACCTCATAATTCAACTTTCCTCAGTACTTTCAGTACTTTGATGCTTTCTTTCTTTTTGTCTTTCTTTCTTTTTGTCTTTCTTTCTTTTCAACATGTTCTGTTTATTTGTTCTTCAGATTTATTGATTTTTTTTTTCTTTTTGTATCCTAGTTCATTTCTGTTCTTCATATTTTTTTTATTTTTTGGGGGTGGGGGAGGGGGTTACGGCCCTCTCAAGATTATTTCACTCATATCAAGGCAATCATTAATCAGAGGTGTGCAAAATCCGGAGTTCACCCGAGAAAAAACACCTGATCCTGATCTTCCTTTGCAGAACCTGGCATCTCGCATGTGACCAAAGCCAGGCTTGAACTACAGCAGTGAGAACCTAGTAATTTAGAGTCACCACTGTTATCCTCTAGGAATTGATTTCTTCAACGGCTATGATGGTTTTTTTTCTGTCTGGATGTGTTAATTTGGACACTTGTGCTTTGTATACTCATGCATGTATATTATCACATTCATTTTCAACATCTATCAGCAGCTATACATAGAGGATCTTACATGAGTGTTCATGTATTATTGAATTTATTAAACGAGTTGAGAAAAAGGGATAAAATGTGAGGCTTTGCCGAGCATTTTATCCCTTTTCTTCAAAGAGTTTAATAAATTCAATAATACATGAGCACGAATGCAAGATTCTATTTATCATATGACATTTAAAGCGCATTTTATTCGCAATTGTTTACAAAAATGTCAATAGTCTGTCGTTAGTAAATGTGACGTCGTTAAGGACGTCGTACATTTAACGTTACGGGACATATCTAGCTAATTTGCATATTTAATCCACTAGTGGATTATTGAAAATATTACATGGCGTTATTACACTCTCAGGCACGACGTCATATGATAAAGACTTATACACCACAACCTCATTATAACATGGTCAGTTATAACACAGTTTTGGATATAACATGGTTTCAAGATAGATCCCAAAAAATGCATACCGGTAGATTATATAGAAAAATGACCATAAATGGTCATTTTTCTATATAATCTATACATTTTTGTTTGGATATAACACGGTTATTTAACTTACACGATTTCTGCTTTGGACCCCAACAATAGTGTTATAATGAGGCTGGGGTGAACAGTACATTAGCACCTCTTTATAACTAATACATGTAGTCTATTGATGGCGACCATATACAATGGTGTCTGTTAATCAGCCATGTTACCGCAGCTTTAGCCCAACTACAAGATGTGTTTGTGAAACACTTACATGTCCCCGGGCATGGTCATTTTTTTACAAAGTTGGTCACAGTTCAAGGTCAAGGTCACAGGTCAAGATTTTTTGTTTGAGTGGGAAGCCCTTGACACAAGGAACTTACATGCCAAATATTAAGACTCTATCTTAAACTTTCAAAAGTTATGAACAATAATAATTTTTCTTTAAAGTAGGTCATAGGTCAAGGTCACAGGTAAACAAATTTTGCATGAAAATAAAGCGCTTGCCGCAAGGAACCTGCATTGTTTGTTTGATTTGAGGTTTAACATCCCCGTCAACACTGTAAAGGTCATTTTGGAGACATTGCCTCCAACATTGTGAGATGTTTACCCGACATTGAGATGAAATGACATCTCAAGCCCTGTCGCCCAATGAAACCAATAGGGTTTATTAGCATGGACGGTCTGCCTCGCACCGCTGTTCCTGGACAGGCTCAGATCCTCTAAGCGGTTTACCAGTACTAGTGTGCGGGCTGGATTCAGCTCTGCGTGGAAGCATCATGCAGCCAATATATTTCTTCAAGCCCCTATGGGCGGGGGCCGAAAGGAACCTACATGCCAAATATGAAGGCTGTATCTTAAACAGTTCATAAGTTATAAACAATTTTCTTTTAAGTAGGTCAAAGGTCATAACATCTTGCACGAATGTAAATCTGTTATCACAGGGAACCTACATGCCAAAAATGAAGGCTCTATCTCAAACAGTTAGAAAATTTTGACTAAAATGTTAATTTTTTCTTTTAAGTAGGTCAAAGGTAAATGTCAAGGTCACAGGTCAAAATTTTTTGCATGTATGTAAAGCTTTTGTCACAAGGAACCTACAGGCCAAATAGGAAGGCTGCATCTCAAACAGTCCAAAAGTTATGACCAATGTTAACTTTTTCTTTCATGTAGATCAAAGGTCAAGGTCACAGGTGAATTTTTTGTGTGAATGTAAAGCTCTTGTCACAAGGAACCTACATGCAAAATATGAAGGCTCTATCTCAAACATTTCAAAAGCTATGACCAAAAATGATATTTTTATTTTAAGTAGGTCAAAGGTCACAGGTCAAATTTTTGTGCATGAATGTAAAGCTTTTGTGACAAGGAACATACATGCCAAATATGAAGGGTGTATCTCAATTTGTTCAAAAGTTAAGACCAATGTTATTTTTTTCTTTTAAGTAGGTCAAAGGTCAAGGTCACAGATCATTTTTTGTATGAATGTGAAGCTCTTGTCACAAGGAACCATCATGCCAAATATGAATGCTCTATCTCAAAAGGTTCAAAAGTTATGGCCAACGTTAAAGTTGTCCACGTACAAACCAACAAACAGGGCAAAAACAATATGTTCCCGCTATCGCTATTGGGGACATAAAAATTGTCATTTCTATGTAAACTATATATTTTTGGGGCTAAATCACTCCCAAACTGTGTTATAATGATCAGTGTTAGAAAAAAGGTTTATTACATACATATGTTGTATGGAACTGTACTAAGTATCTGCATGGTGACAGTTCTGGTTTCACATTATGATAACACACCCATGTGACATAGTGCATTTTTTCACATCTCCAAAATGGCCATTTTCATGATAACAGCCTATTAATTTACACTAGAATGTATTTTTAGACATAGAAAGTGGCACTTTTTTTCAAAGAAAATTTCCTGCATTATGCAGTACTTTTTTGGTGCTGGCATTGAAAAGGTCAAGAATACATAATTATACTGTAGTGTGCCTGACACGGGGTTAGCCCCTAGCAGCTAAGTCTGTGCCTGGCAAGGGGTTAGCAGCTAAGTCTATGCCTGGCACGGGATTGGCAGCTAAGTTTGTGCCTGGCCCGGGTTAGCAGCTAAGTCTGTGCCTGGCACGGGGTTAGCAGCTAGCCCTCTGCCAGGCACAGACTTAGCGCGCTTCCCCGTGCCAGGCACAAAATTTTCTTTGAAAAAAAAAAAAAAGTACCACTTTCTATATTTGAAAATACATTCTAGTAAAAATAAATATGCTGTTTGTTGAAAATCCATGATAATTTTCTTATTAACACTGCAAACATAGGTTGTGGGTGCTTGTTAGAACTGCCTCAATGAGGCAGTTCTAATGAGCACCCACAACCTATGTCTTGGAGCAAAAATAAGAAAAAATAATGTATACCCCAATAAACCCAAGTTTTCTCTATATAAGGTGGGGTATAGGGGGGGGATCTCGTTCATGTGATGAATGTCGCTCTTTGACCAAATACGTCCATAGTCAGCTTAACATGCCTAGCAGCCCATTTCTGGAACATTGGCAAACAGTATAGACTCAGATCAGATGCTGCAGAATGCGGCATCTGATCTGAGTCTACACTGTTTGCTAAAAGTATGTATATGTGTGTACTTGTGTAAAACTTAACACCAAAAAAAAATGGAAAAAAAAAGAAAAATCTTGACACCACTATAACTCAAAACTCATTAGGTGGCATATTCCATTGTCATGTATGGGTTAAGGAGTATATGGATGCAACTGACCAGCACTTGCTAGAAGGACTTTCTGTGCTTGTTTTCATGATAAAAATGAAATGTTTGAGTGGGCTTCACTCCGTGCTCTTTTTATACTATGGCAATTATCTGTCTATTTTTCACGAAACCTAGTTGCCAGTAACAGTACATGATTGCAGAAATTTATCCTGCAAACTTGGTGTATACTTAGGCACAAACACCTGCAAGTCATCACGAAAACAAGCCTATATAATTCTTACCCCCTTGAACCCCACTTTTATATAGTAAAACTGGGGTTTACAGGGGTTAAGCTTATTTTTTGTATTTCTGCTCCAAAATATAGATTGTGGGTACTCGTTAGAACTGCCTCATTGATGCAGTTCTAACGAGTACCCACAATCTATACTTTGAGAAGAAATAAGGAAAATATCACAATACTTCATCTTAAAATTTTCATTTTTTTTTTTTTATGGTAAAGTTTACAATGTATTTGCATAGGCATGTTTTCCTAATGAATGGTACAACAAGGTTCTTGTACAAAGGATCAGTGGCATAGATAACAGTTCAATGGACTGTATATCTCCTTCTTTGGTAATCTAGGTAATCTATAGAAATACTGCCAAAACTCAGTTACCCGGTCATTAAACTGCTACTAATTAATACGTCAAACATTTGACAATGAGTAAGCAGGGCATTATAATTTGTAACCTTTCATTATATATATTTTTTTATTACATTTGTTTGTGGGAAATATAATAGAATCAAACTTAACTGTGATATATACATATATGGGTATCATTCAAAAACTGCTGGTTTGGTTTCTAGCTTGTGGCTATAGATCCAATACCTTGATTGCAGCTGTATTGGTTTTCTTTATCTGTAGCTGACAAAGAAAGGTCAAAAAATGAAAATGGCGCAAAACAGAAAAATACCATTTAAACGTATATCAGACAGCAGAACTGACAATAAAATAACCATTGTATTATGATAGGGGATTATCACAATTTCGTTGTGCATACAGTTTGTTGAAAAACGGTTATTTCTGATCAAATATCGATTTCGGTCAAGTAAACTGTGCATAATCATATGAGTCTATGACATCACACATGCTCTTCAAAAATATTTTCTCTCATTTCATCTTTGTCGAATTGATATTTAAACAGAACTTACGACAGTCAATGGCTTTGTCATCCTCCCGCTATTCCTCAAACGAAAGATTCGTAAGAATTTGACTCAAAGCACAAATTTCTGCGACAATGACAGCTGTTCAACTCCGTGTGCTGTTGTTTATTTACAAATTGTGGGCTATTTTTAGAGAAGTAAGACGTCAAGGAAATGTCTATGTATTGCATTTTTTCAGTGGTGCTTTTCTGGAGGCGTGTTTCAGTCTGATCCAATAAAAAAATTGTTAACAAAATGAATTCGGGTAAGCTCTATCTGGCTACAGGATCACTGGGCAATCTTCAAATAAAGTATAACTAAATGTCGGGAACCAAAAATCGCACATTTGGGATACTTCGTAACTCTTCCCTAAAATGACCATTCACTGCTCTGCATTAGGTACAGCAGCTAATCGAATCTATTTTTAGCGAACAAAAATAATGGCTTCTAAGAAAAACAAGGAAGTGGCATGTGCAGTTTAATTTCCTAAATTTTCGACAAAGAATGTCTTTTTTGAATATTGGTCAGAAACTTGAGAAAGTGATGGGGAAAGAGCAGGAGTTGCTGGATGCTGCCAGGACAGGGAATGTCCAGACAGTTGATAAATTATTGTCTAGCAAAACAAGAAAATCAGTTGGGGCACTCAGCCATAGACTGACAAGGTAAATTTATCATTGCACTAATACTGATTATTTATCTGTCATTTGTATCCACATTTGTAACTCTAGGAGTTTTAGACATTCCTGGCACAACCAGTCTCTCATGCTAGAGGTTCCGGGTTCAATCCCTGGCAGTGGCGATAAAATTTCCGTGTCTGAACACGGTCCATTGGCATCATTTGCAGGGATGAATGTCTTAAAGCAAGGTTGGTCGGTGGGAATTCCCACTGGTATTTACCGGTAATTACCGTCCTGGGAAATACTTCAAATTTCAGCAAAAGTGGGAAATAGTGGGAAATATGATTTTTGTTTAGTTATTTCATAGAAAAACACTATTAATGTTCATGTAATTTAATAGAAGTAATGAACAGTTAGCTATTTTGCAATATCATACCTGTTATACCTCCCTCATTTTGATGCTAATTTTGCACAATTAATGCTGAATTTTAGTATAATTTTGGAGTCTCCCTCATTTGAACTGAGAATTTCCCTATATATTCTTTACATCTCCCTCATCACGATGGCAAATCTCCCTCATACCACAGGTACCACAGGTATGCAATATGCCTCCCCATACATGTATGTTAAAAGTCTGCTTTTACTCTGACAACCAAACACAAGCATAAAATATAAAATGATCTGTTGTTATGTAGGGTGCAGAGAGTTATTTAAAATCGCTCATATCTCATATACTTAAGATGAAATACCATATTGATCCCAAAATTTGGGACAGATATGCCTGGGCAAACAGTGCAGACCCAGGTCAGAATCACTTAGCTACTTTAAGAGAGTTTGCCATTGGAAAAAACTACATTTTTTGTATGCTTTAGGGTAACACTAAACCACACAGTTCATTTTTTTTGAGATTTACAACAACTCTTTGGATGTTTGAATTTTAAGGATGTTTACATTAGAAAAAAGGTTTGTTTGCAAGTTTGTCAAGTCATCATACTCCTAATGCTAAAAGGTGTGATAATTTAATTGTTTGTTGGATTCAGGTATTAAAAGAACACAGTTAATTTAAGCATGAATTGTGTCTTTAATTATCTACAGATATTCACCTAAGTATTAAAATTACATGTATTTATAAGTCAAGGGAAATAGCTGAAAGTTAAAAACTTATATTTTAGAATTATATTTGAAATTATATATGAAGACAAGGGACTATACAATACATGTAGCTCTTTCAAGTTATTCAATATAAAAAGGGCTGAAAATTTCTCTTGTCCTACATGACTAAGTGCATGTTAACTTTGGTAAATGTCATAATGACTAGGCAAACTTTTTATATGTCCTTCATTTTTTTTTCTGTTAGTGCAAGCAGACAAGTGGAATTTTCAAGCCCTGCATGAACTTGAAATAATTTTGCTTTCAAAAAGCCAGGTAGTTGGGGGTATATTAAGCAGTCTCAGTTGGTACCACCTATGTAAATATATATTTCGCTGTATTTCCTGGGTATTCCCTGTATTTCCCGCTGTCCAGGGAAATATGAGTATTTCCCGCTTTTTTGCCAACCTTGTCATAAAGTGCACCATCTCCTGTGCAGGTTAAAGATCCCTACCGTAATTACATGATTACTGTGTAGGCTTTCATCCTGCAAACCTGGAGTGTATGTAATGTATACCTGCGGTAATGGTCAAATGTGACTGATGCAGAATCAGTAGAAAGAAAAGTCTCGTGGTTAGGTCTTTTTGTTTTTTTTTAGCTATTTTCCACAATAGACTGAAATCACTGATACTTCTGTGCATTATGATTGATCAGAATTGTTTACTGGTGACACGTCCTTAGACAATCCTTCCTTCCTTTATGTTTATTTTTTGTTTGATTTGAGGTTTAACATCCCCATCAACACTGTAAAGGTCATTTTGGAGATGTTGCTTCCAATTTTGTGGGACTTTTACCCGACATTGAGATGAAATGACATCTCAAGCCCTGTCGCCCAGTGAAACCAGTGAGGTTTATAAGCATGGATGGTCCGACTCGCACCACTTTGGGTTTATAAGCATGGACTTGCTCCGCTTTGCCTGGGCAAGCTTAGATCCTCTAAGCGGTTTACCAGTACTCGTGTGCGAGCCAGATTCAGCTCTGCGTGGAAGCATCATGCATGTGGAATTATTATGCCCCCGCATCATATGATGCCGGGGGCATATAGTTTTTGGGTTTTCCGTACGTGCGTACGTGCGTACATGTGTACGTCCGTCTGTACGTGTGTGTGTACGTACGTACGTACGTACGTACGTACGTACGTACGTACGTGATCCTGTAACCTCAGGTTAAAGTTTTTGTAACAGGTAGAGCCTGAACTTTTAGAACTCATATTTTCCTAACCATTTGATGGAACTGGTTCATCTTTGGTATGATGATAGATATAGGTCCAAAGTTTTATTAAGCAATACCCCCACCCATGCGTGTGACCTCAAGGTCAAGGTCACAGACTTAGAAGAAATTTTCAATGGTAAAGACTCAGGTTAAGGTTTTTGTAACAGGTAGACTTGAACATTTTAGAACTCATATTTTCCAAACCATTTGATGGAATTGGTTCATATTTGGTATGATTATAGATATAGGTCCAAAGTTTTATTCAGCGATAACCCCACCCATGCCCATGGCCTCAAGGTCAAGGTCATGGACTTAGAAATTTTCCATGTTAAAGACTCCAGTTAAGGTATTTGTACCTGCTAGAACCTGAACTTTTATGATGGCTTTGGTTCATATGATGATAGATATAGGTACAATGTTTTATTCAGCAGTACCCCCACCCATGCCCTCAAGGTCAAGGTCACAGACTTAGACAATTTTAATGTGAAAGATTTTAAAGAGCTCAAATTTTCCAAACTATATTATGGATTTGGCTTATGTATGCTATGATGATAGTTACAGGTCCAAATGTTTATTTGGCAATACCCCCACTCATGCCTATGCCTTCAAGGTCAAGGTCACAGACTTAGAAATTTTTAATTAGATATTTTAAGAGTTGATATTTTCCAAATCGTGCGATGGATTGAGTTGATATTTGGTATGATGTTAGATACCTGTCCATTTTATTCAGCGATACCCCCACCCATGCCCATGAGCTCTAGGTCAAGGTCACAGACTTAAATTTTTTTTAATTATCCCCTCGCACAACATAGCTCTAGCTTCTATATTTCTTCACTGATTTCAATATAACTTCACACAAATGGTCCTTATAATAATATCTCGAGCGAGTTTGACTTTCAAGGTCATGACCTCAAGGTCAAGGTCACTGTGGCTATTTTTAGAAAAACTTTGTCATAGCTCTTTCGCCTGCATTTCTTCAATGGTTTCAAAATAACTTCACACAAATGTTCCTTATGACAATACCTCGAATGAGTTTGACTTTCAAGGTCAAGGTCACTGTGGCTATTTTTAGAAAAACTTTGTCATTGCTCATGCGCTTACATTTTTTCACCAATTTCAGTATTACTTCACACAAATGTTCCTTATGACAATATCTCTAGCAAGTTCCACTTTCAAGGTCAAGGTCACTGTGGCTATTTTTAGAAAAACTTTGTCATCGCTCTAGCGACTACATTTCTTCACTGATTTCAATATAACTTCACACAAATGTTCCTTATGACAATACCTCGAGCGAGTTCGACTTTCAAGGTCAAGGTTACTGTGGCTATTTTTAGAAAAACTTTGTCATTGCTGTAGTGCTTACATTTTTTCACCAATTTCAATATAACTTCTCACAAATGTTCCTGATGACAAGGTCACACACTTAAAAAGTTTTCTTGTAACATGGATTTTCGGGGTGAGGTGGGGCCCTTGGCGGGGGCATCCGTGTCGTCTGGACACTTTTCTAGTTTTTTTAGTGTTTCTCCCAGCTCCCAAAAAGGGCATGGTGCTGGTCAAGAAAAGGGCACTTTAAATGCACAAAAATTTGTAAAAAAAAAATAACAAAAAAAAATCAAAGTGCCAAAAGGCACTGAAATGACAGATTCTGTGAAATATACAGATTTACCTTCTTTAGTGATAAGAACAGTGGCGCTTGAGTGCTGATTTTTAGTTTGGTTCACAAAACTGAGGTGAATCGGCTGTTACACACTTTCATCATCATTTTACTTGCACATTATAGATAATACAACATGCAAATGACTATCCAGCAGGCACACATCACTAGGGCAACGTCAAATCAACGTAGATGCAACGTCATGACGTTGCACCGACGTTGATGTGACGTCACAATTACGTCATGTGCCTGCTGGGATAGTTGCCAGTTTAATGACAACACGAAGCGTAGACGCAACTATTGTAAAAGCTTACACTTGTTGACTGAGATGTGTTTTGCGGCTCAGTCAAGAACCTGCCTTATGTCATGCGCTACAATAAAGAAAATCACTTTTTGTGCGATGTTTGAAGTTTTGCGGCATGTGACTTTTATTATTTATCACAACATTGTGCTTACATATTCAGTTATTCAGACCTACAACAGAATTGGACAGTGATAACTGTCAGGAGTATATTACTGCTGGCTTGCTACCGTACGGTGAAGTTTCTAGCGTCACGTACTTCGCATTTAATTAGGTCATGTAAGTGTTATGAGTTTGTACCCTTTCAGCAACTTTGTAGCCAAGTACAGATACCTACAGATGCAAACAGTGTAGAACCTTGTGAGATGGCTCATAATGATACATCGCATTCTGTTCTACATGGTTTGACATGCTGTTGACGACTATTGACCCAATTTACATGTGTAGAATGGACGCGTACAAATTCAGTGGCTGAAGAGTGAACTTGAGAAACTCGTGGGTGGAAGGGGTAAAATCTTAACCTGGCCATTTTGAAATGTAGCAGAGGCCATTTCATCTCCCCCCCCCCTTTTTTTTTCTCTTAAATTGCGACACAAACTTCATATTTCTTACGATTCATCTCAGACAGCTGATTCAAATGAAATCCAATCACTGAAAAATAAGATAAAAATGTAAATTCGTCTGCCTCATGTTTTGTATGGCGCTTTTAAGATAACTAACATGTTCATTGTTCGTTTTACGAAAGACGTGTCGTCTGATCTTTCATGGAACTTTTTCAACTACAGTCGTCGCCAAACCCGTCGCATGATGCAGCTGAATCGTAAGATAAAATCGTCAAGTCTTCTGCTTCAAAAGTTTGTATTACGCTTACAGGATAACTAATACGCTTGTACAATTTTGTTTACTGCGCCAAACCGGACTACATTTTGTGCGGACTCATATTTCTATGGCTGTCAAAGCTGGAAGAACTGAAGCCTGAATTACTTTAAACGTGTAGCACAGCAAGAATAGACAGATAGAATCTGTCATTAAAAAATACCGACACCTAAAATACAGCCATGTATAAGGGGCACATGCACAACCTTGCAAAAAGGGAACATCTCGCACCTTGAAATAAAAGATCCTTTTCTTACCCTTATTCTTCAGTGCTAAATTATACTGCCTGTTTCATTATGCTAAGTGAAGAAATATGTCACATTCACCATTGGTGACAATAAATTTTAATGAAGTTTTGTAGTCAAGCTGATCACTGAGGTTTATCGTCCCTATCAACACTGTATAGGTCTTTTTGGAGACGTTGCTTCTAATTTTGTGGGACTTTTACCCGACATTGGGATGAAATGACATCTCAAACCCTGTTGCCCATTGAAACCAGTGAGGTTTATAAGCATGGACGGTCTGAATCGCACCACTTTGCCTGGGCGGGCTTGGATCCTCTGGGCTGTTTGCCAGTACTTGTGTGCAGTCAGTTTCGTCTCTGCGTGGAAGCATCATGTGGCCCATTTGTTTCTTTGGGCCACGGTGGGCAGGGGCCGATTTACAAATGTAGATGAGAACATGTAAGACATGCTATGTCTTGTTCAATCATGTGGATTGTATGTATAATTGCTGACATGTCTGTCTTTTCCCTTTCTTCCTCTCCATTTGTTCTCTGTACACGACTTTCTCTCTCTCTGAAACCTTTATTCCCCCTACCCCACCTATTCCCACTTTCCCAATCCCCAGGTATCAAAGTGCCCAGTGCCTTAATGCACTTTGTTACCCATTGCCAGTATATGTGTGCATGCTCATTTATAGAACAGAACAGAACAGAACAGAAAATTTATTGTGACTTAAGCATACAAGCTCATCGCCAAAATAACATACATATACAAATATTTTACGCATGCAGTAATATTCATATCGCACTCATTACTCTAGTGAGAGTGAAATAAAATGTATTGTCAGAATGATTTATGATGGCATAATTTGCAATTTGTGCCATGTAAACAGATAAGTTTCCCGCATTTTAACATATTGCAGTACAGATAACCAAAACAAGTTTAATATATTGTGTTAAATTCATTCTATTGCATTAAAGAATGAGTTTCTTATTATAAAAGCCTTTGTTATAAATACTGATAGACGTCTAAGAGTACTTCCACTAGAATTTAATAATTGGATAAATTTTATCATATTCGGATGACTATAGTAATATCTTGAGATGTACCGAGTTCGTAAGGTCTGATAGATCGGGCATATCAAAGTAAAATGAAATTCATCCTCTATGTCGGATGTTGTGCATAAAGTGCATTTTCTGCTGTGCCTCTCCATACCTGTGTGTCTACCCGTTTCAACTAGGAGCTGGTGGGACGAAAGTCGGAATTTTGTGAGTGAACTTCTATGTTTCCGATTGGTGATACTTAATAAATTATATTTCTATTGTATATTAACTATGTCATGTACTGTCCTAAGTTGAAAGAAATAAAGTTGATAGTAGTAGTAGTAGATAAAAACAATATAAGTTTGTAATAATTGTTTTGGCCACAGGTTCAATTCTCTAATACACACAAACACTGACATAATACCACTGCAAACCTCATATCAAACAAAGATACCACTGATCAGGCACACTTTCACACTTCAATTGTTAAATTGGTGTTTAATTACACTTGTTATCAAAACACTGCTATGACTCCCTAAAGTGAGTTAATTAAATACAATAAACATGGGGATTAGCAGTCAACAGTAAATGGGGACTACCAAATAGGCAACAATGTCTCAAAAAAGTCAATATTTAAACGGGCATATCTTGCTATTTTTTGTCAGATTCAGTGATTTTTAAACCAAAATGTAGGGCAACATTAACTCTCTGAAAAAGCACATGGTGCTAGAAAAAAGGACATGGCACTAGAGAAAAAAGCAAAAGCTGCTCACATTTTTCAGCAAAAATACCAAAATTCTAGAACAGTTAACATGACCACTAATGAGCTCGTTAAGCTAATGATGCTTTGAACAACTGGCCCCAGGCTGCTAAATAGTGTAGTGTATCAAGAGGAGCATGATAGCTCAGTGGTTAGTGCACTTGCCTCTATGCTAGAGGTCCCGGGTTCGATCCCCGGCAGCGGCGATAAAATTTCGGTGTCCGAAAACGCTCCATTGGCATCATTTGCAGGGATGAATGTCATAAAGTGCACCGTCCTTCGGATCGGGACGTTAACTGGAGGCCCCCTGTGCAGGGAGAACCATCCCCTGGGCAGGTTAAAGATCCCTACCATAATTACATGATTACTGTGTAGGCTTTCATCCTGCAAACCTGGAGTGTATGTAATGTACACCTGCAGTAATGGTCAAATGTGACCGACGCAGTATCAGTAGATAGGTAGATAGATAGATAGATAGATAGATAGATAGATAGATAGATAGATAGATAGATAGATAGATAGATAGATAGATAGATATATAGATAGGTAGATAAATAACAGTGACATATGATAAGACATTATGTTATAACCTATTTTAATGTTTTCAGTATCCTCCACTCAGCAGTGAATGTGAACTGTACAGATAAGAATGGTTACACTCCACTTCACCTTGCCACTGTTAATGGGCACAGGTAAGTAAGGCTGACACGATTAATCGTATCTTCGATTAATCGATCAATAAATTCTACAAAAATGATTATCATTTCTGATTTGCTTTTAATCGATTACTTGATAGGTACAATTTACTACCAAAATAGCTGGATGAGTGGCAAACAGTGCAGACCCTGATGAGACGCCGCATTATGCAGTGCCTCATCTGGGTCTACACTGTTTGCTCAGGCCTGTCTGTTCAAATATACATATGGTAAAGTGCAACATATGGTAAGGGTCATGCTCAGACAGAAAGCCAGACAAGTAAAATTATGATGAAAACCTTAGCGATTACTAATCGATTATCGATCACAATGACTGGACTGATAATCGATTAGCTTTTAAGTTCCGATTAGCCAGCCCTACAGGTAAGAGAAATTACAACAGGGCAACCGGCAAGTTAGCAGTACGCCATATCCCGTCGGTTCATTAAAGAGCAGATACGTCAAAAAACACTGACACGCCACACCAGAATTGGTGTTAGAAGTGACAAGTTATGTCAAAGTAACGGTAATCAATACTTAACATCACCATCTAATACCGGTTAACCCACAGGAGAGGGCGGAGCTAAGCGATTGTCAAAATCTACTGCATTCCTCCTTCAGATTTGTTGCATATTTAATATTGTCTGGACGCCACGGGTCATGTTTGTTTGTTTGATTTGAGGTTTAACGTCCCCGTCAACACTGTAAAGGTCATTTTAGAGACGTTGCTTCCAATTTTGTGGGACTTTTACCCGACATTGAGATGAAATGACATCTCAAGCCCTGTCGCCCAATGAAACCAATAGGGTTTATTTTCATGGACGGTCCGCCTCGCACCGCGGTTCCTGGACAGGCTTAGATCCTCTAAGCGGTTTACCAGTACTAGTGTGCGGGCCTGATTCAGCTCTGCGTGGAAACATCATGCAGCCCATATATTTCTTCAAGCCCCTGTGAGCGGGGGCTTCCACGGGTCATGTAAAAAATCAATCACGAGTTAGCGTATATTCGCTGTGAGGGGCTTGGCAAGCAATGGAGACTCAGATCAGGCGCCACAGAACGCGGCGTCTAAGTACAACCAAAAAGCGCGGATTTTTAATGACATAGGCTACTCTACCTGTCATTCTATCGGCGTCTGATCGGGGTCTACACTGTTTACATAAAAAGTGGAATTTAGGGCTTGAACAAAAGTTTAAATCTCAGTCCGGGACTATTTTCCTAGCCTACACCCGGTGGCAGTCGGGGACGCTTCCCCTTTGCGCTGTTCGCCTTTGTCGTCCGCTCGCGACTGCCGAGGACTGTCCAGTCTGATTACATACATGTGCATACCTTTATCTATAATCTTGATTTAGTGTTGCTACGTCCTAGCGCTAAATTACTATTACCTAATATTTTAAATTAACCCTGCTTTCACAAAACAACTTTGTACACAATGTATTTTTGACACGAATCCTTGTAATTTATCCTCCTTGTGCAATTACAATACATACAGAAATTGTCGGCACCCGCCATTCGGGGCTTGAAGAAATAGATGGGCTGCATGAGGCTTCCACGCAGACTACATGAGTACTGGTAAAGCGCTTAGAGGATTTAAGCCTGCCCGTGCAAAGCGATGCGAGGCAGCCCGCCCATACTTATAAACCCTATTGGTTTCATTGGGTGACCGGCTTGAGATGTCATTTCATCTCAATGACGGGTAAAAGTCCCACAAAAGTGGAAACAACGTCTCCAAAATGACCTCTACAGTGTGGAAGGGGACGTTAAACCTCAAATCAAACAAACAAACAGAAATGGGCACAACAGGAAACTCAGTTAAAAAGTGGCTTTAGTGTATATTTAACCCATAACAACCCCTACTTTTGCAAACAGAGATGAGGTCCTACACTGTTTGTCATGCAGCTTGTGAATAATGTTAAGAAATTTTAATGTTTGGCAGTCAGCAATGGCTGTGGCTAAATTTATTTATTCAGCAGGATAAGGGTTAAGACTTGTTGGTTTTTCTGGGTTTCTTCTCTTTTTTAACGCCCATTTTTGTCCAGTTGTGAGGAAGGTTTCAAAATTTTAAAGGGTGAACCCATAAGGTCTCCCGGGAGCACGCAAAAATCCGCCCAAATATTTTACTAACCGTCGAGTCGAGCAATTAAGTGGCAAATATTTTTTGAGACTTTAAGTGGAATGCATACACCTTCAGGGGAGGCAACTCCTTCAAGCTCAACTCTTAAAGGAAAGAATTTGCTCCTGAGGAGCAAATTCTTTCCTTTTAGAGTATACCACTATTTCGTGGGACAAAGCTTATAGAAAAGCAAACAGGATGTTCCGAAAGTTGTCCCCTTTTGAAAAATGGTGGAAAATCTGCCAAGTCATTCCCCTCAGAAGGGGAAAAAATAGAACGGGAAAAGCCCTGGCCGTCAACTGTCGTATTGCTTCAAGGCAGTGGGACATACAGCGTAAAACAGTAGAATTCTTTTAAACGTTTGATGGTTTCTAATGTAAGATAATGAGAGAAACACTGATATGCTGTCAGGTGTGAAATTTCGCATCACGAAAACATGCCTATACAAATACATTATCAATTTTTCGGCCCAAAAAAAAAAAAAATGAAATTTTAAGATGAAACATTGTGATAATTTTCTTATTTTTGCTCAAAACATAGATTGTGGAGACTCGATAGAACTGCCACGATGAGGCGGTTCTATCGAGTACCCACAATCTACCTTTTTGAGCAGAAATAAGAAAAATAATGTTTACCCCTGTAAACCCGAGTTTTACTATATAAAGTGGGGTTTTTGAGGGTCAAATTCGCATTGGCTTGTTTTCATGATGGCAAATCCCAAGTGTTATTTTTTTTAGTTAACTGCTTTTAACGATATATTGTACGTACGACCCAACAGGGCCCTCGATCTTTCTCTCTCACTCTCTCTCTCTCTCTCTCTCTCTCTCTCTCTCTCTCTCTCTCTCTCTCTCTCTTAGCGTACCAGCAATTAGCGAGCGTAGGTAAATGTAAATTACACTTTGTCGTTAAATAACTCCATGTCAACTGACATGTAACGTGTCAACAACGTCGTGTCCACATCGCCCCAACATCAAAGCGATGCATTGAATTCTATTTTGCAACGTCGATGAAACGTTGGAACGTTGCGTTGGCGATTATACGGCGTTGCTTAATAATATGTCATTTGCCTAGTGCTCGGACCCATTAAGACTCGGTGGGATTGGAACATTAAATTCAAAACAAACATAGAACACCCTTTCAGTGCAAGAGAATGAAACACTCCTTCGCAAAGGCAAGATTTTACAGTAAAATCTAGTAGATTTGTTAAACCTGCCCAGTAGCCCTCGCCCATGGGGGCTTGAAGAAATACACGGGCTGCATGATGCTTCCACGCAGAGGTGAAACCGACCCGCACACGAGTACTGGTAAACGGCTTAGAGGATCTAAGCCTGCCCAGGCAATGCAGTGCGAGTCGGCCCGTCCATGCTTACAAATCCTATATTGGTTTCATTGGGCGGCAAGGCTTGAGATGTCTTTTCATCTCAGTGTCGGGTAAAAGTCCCACAAAACTGGAAGAGAGAGAGTAAAAACTATTTTTGTAAGTAAGCTTTCGTGAATAACGGTATCTCAAGCCATTGACATGGATCATTCACGAAGAGATTTTCGTAAATTATAAACGGATCCAGGATCAATGAATTTCAGTAATAAAAGCAAAATATCATTCTTTCCTTCTCGAGGAATTTTTTCAATGTTCTCTCAAAATGTCTGAATATTGTTAGCATTTTAAGGTTCGCCAATACATTTGAATAGCGATGGCCATTTCAACTGACGGCCAGTGCTTTGCGCATGCGCAAGAATGACGTCATTAACGGAATTCCTAAAACCTCCTATAGGTTTCATTGGGCGACAGGGCTTGAGATGTCATTTCATCTCAATGTCTGGTAAAAGTCCCACGAAATTAGAAGCGACGTCTCCAAAATGACCTGTACATCATTGCGGCCCCCGCCCATCGGGGCTTGAAGAAATAGATGGGCTGCATGATGCTTCCACACAGAGCTGAAACCGACCGCACACAAGTACTGTTAAAACCGCTTAAGAGGATCTAAGCCTGCCCAGGCAAAGCGGTGCGAGTCAGACCGTCCAAGCTAATAAACCCTATTGGTTTCATTGGGCGACAGGGCTTGTGATGCCTTTTCATCTCAATGTCTGGTAAAAGTCCCACAAAATTGGAAGCAACGTCTCTAAAATGACCTATAAAGTGCTGACGGGGACGTTAAACCTGAAATCAAACAAACAAAACAAACTTAAACAGTGTTGACGGGACGTTAAACCTCTATTCAAACAATACAAAATTATTTCTGTGATCGGTCAAATGAATATTGGAGCGTTTCCAGGTCACATTTGACGCTCCATGTTTGCAGGATGAAAGCATACACAGTTATCGTGTAATAACGGTAGAAATCTTTAACCTGCACAGGATGGCCTCCCTGCACGTGTAGGGGATCCGAAGTTAAGGTCCCGATGCCGCAGGATGGTGTACTTTGTTGCATTCTTCCGGAGCATGTTCGGACACCGCAGTTTTATTACCGCTGCCGGGAATCAAACCCGGGGGCCTCTAGCATCACATGCAAGTGCATTAACCATTGCGCTACCACGCTTGATTCAATGTCGAGTGCCTGCTTGGCCACTTCACGAAAACATGCCTATATAATTTTGACCCCCTGGAACCCCACGTTTATATAGAATAACCGGGGTTTACAGAGGTACATCTTACTTTTCTTATTTCTGCTCTTACTATAGATTGTGGGTACTCGTTAGAACCGCCTCGATTAGGCGATACTAACGAGTATCCACAATCTATATTTTGAGCAGAAATTAGAAAAATTCGATGAGGCGATACGAGCATCCACAATCAATATTTTGAGCAGAAATACACACAACTGTACGTATAGGTCATTTTGGAGACGTTGCTTCCGATTTTGTGGGACTTTTACTCGACATTGTGATGAAATGACATCTCAAGCCCTGTCGCCACCTCGAGGTTTTAACGAGTATCCACAATCTCTGTTTTGAGCAGAATATAGATTGTGGGTACTGCTAGTTAGAACCGCTTCGATGTTTTAACGAGTATCCACAATCTCCTTTTCAGCAGTATTGAAAATCGATTGTAACATAAAGTGACAGCGCTATTGTCCCGCCCACGCTTTTAACGTTCAAAGACGGTTGTCAATCATCTCGATTACCAGTTCAGAAGCACGTGATGGACAGTTCAAAACGGTGCTACAAAGCTTTCAGCACATATTTGATATTTGTCTCAAACAACATCAAACGTGCGTCTGAGAGAAGGCCTAGTGCTAACTTGCCGGTTGCGTTGTTGTAAAGCACTGAGAGTACTGGTGGGTCGATTGTTACTAAGTGTAGGCTGGGAAAATAGTCCTGGACTGAGATTTAAACTGTTTGTTTTACCCATAAATTCCAGCTTGTTAAGCAAACAGTGTAGACCCTGATTATATTCTGTGGCATCTGATATGGGTCTACACTGTTTGCCAAAGCCAACCCATGATTCCAGTCCAGATTCTATAGATAACACTCTAAGGCAACACTCTGACACCACAGTGGCTATTTTCTATAAATAACTGTTACCTGGGTTTCCAACGTCACATGAACTTTAACACTGAAGAGCTTTCATGCTTAGTAACCTCGGGTCTGTTGACAAGCAATCCACCCAAAGTTGAAAATTGCAATCTGTGAATTAAGCCTGCATTAGGATAAGACAACCATATGGGCCCCGTCAAGCGATTTTGGTACTTATCGCCTATGCGAGCAGCGAAGGTTCAGGCGAGCCTGCGCATCCGCGCAGTCTCGCCAGAACCTTCGCTGCTCGCTCATACAACCAGTGAATCAAGAGGAACCTTCAGACAGAAAGCCATATCTCTGGCCCCTCTGAATGGCTGGGCATGCGCAGTTAAAATTTGTCATGACGGAATGCTCGAAGACACATATTCACTTGGCGGGGCTCATATGATGTTATGTTTTTCTGTCATTGTCCCAAAAATGACACTTTTGATGAAGATACACCACAATCACATATGTCCTAATTTTTAGGATTTTTACCGTAGCAGTTGTAGGCTGTTTAGACATTTAATATTTCTGAGTTTGAGAGCATGAAGGACAATCTACCGTAAAAATCCTAAAATATTGGACACCTTGAGGACTTGCTATAGTTCTCCTAAAATTTTAACAATTTTGTTTTATGATCCTGCAAGGAGTCCAAAAGGTGCAGATGGAATAACAAACAATGTAGACCCTCAGCGGACTGATCCTTCTAATGCATGGGACAAATATGCATTAGAAGCAAACAGTGTAGACCCAGATCAGACTACTCCTGATGGACCAGTCTGATGAGGGTCTACACCAACCCGCACACGAGTACCAGTAAACTGCTTAGAGGATCCAAGCCTGCCCAGGCAGAGCAGTGCGAGTCTGACTGTCCATGCTTATAAATTCTATTGGTTTCATTGGGCGGCAGGGCTTAAGATGTCATTTCATCTCAGTGTCAGGTAAAAGTCCCACAAAATTGGAAGCAACATCTCCAAAATGACCTTTACAGTGTTGACGGGCATGTTAAACCTCCAGTCAAACAAACATTACAATACTCGTCAAACACAACATTTTTCTTTTCATCACAAAAACATGCCTATATAATTTTGACCCCCTTGAACCCCACTTTTATGTAGTAAAACTGGGGTTCGGGGGGTATACCTTATTTTCTTATTTCTGCTCTAAAATATAGATTGTGGGTATTCGTTAGAACCACCTCGATGAGGCGGTTCTAACGAGTGCCCACAATCTATATTTTGAGCAGAAATAAGAAAAATATCACAATTTTTCATCATAAAATTTTCATCTTTTTGGCGATAAAGGTGGCAATGTATTTGTATAGGCGTGTTTGCGTACTGGGGTCTTTGTTTTGTACTACACAGCTTCAGGGGAAGCAATTCTTTCAAAATATTAACCCTTGTTCTGCTGAATATTTAAATATGCCACGTCCATTACTCATTATCAACCAATCAGATTACTTGATGCAAATTATTGCAACAAAGTCACAATCTGAATGACAAAATATGAAGATCCTGGTCAGATGGCTTCTTCAGAAGCCATCTGATCTGGATCTACGTTGTTTGAAAGGTAAGGCATATCCGGGCTCAGCAGGACAAGAGTTAATTATACCCGCTTTTTCGAAGAAAAATCGGGTATATTGTTTTCGTAACACACTTGAGTCCGGCGTCAGTCCGTTGTCCGTCCATCCGTCTGTCCGCAATAACAAATGTATAGTTAGGTGGCTATGTAATTGGACAGAATCAATGTAAGTCAATGGGATTTATTCCGTTAGACACCGAAAATACTTCTTTTCTGTGGCTAAAAGTAGCCACTTAAGTATCGATCCTGCCAAAAATAGCCACATAAGTATACATCCGTGAGAACATCTCTCTGTCCGTCTGTCTGTCCGTCCGTCATGTTTCTTGTAAATGGATCTCCTCTGCGACCACTGAAGTTACACTTTTGAAACTTTGCATGTGGATAGTACATGGAATGTAGATGGCAGTGGGCAACTTTTTGGTGACCTTGACTTCAACATGACCCCAAGGTCAAAGGTCAAAAATTATGATTTGCCATATCTCCTTAACTATTGAAGATACACTTCTGAAACTTTGCTTATTGGATGGTCTTTGGAATATAGAATATGTCGGGCTACTTTTGGTATGACCTTGACCCCAAGGTCAAAGGTCAAAATGTATGATTTTGCCATATTTTCTAAACTATTAGAGTTACACTTCTGAAACTTTGGTTATTGGATGGCCCTTGGAATATAGAATAAATCTGGATACTTTTGGTGTGACCTTGACCTCAACATGACCCCAAGGTCAAAGGTCAAAAATTATGATTTGCCATATCTCCTAAACTATTGGAGTTACACTTCTGAAACTTTGCTTATTGGATGGTCCTTGGAATATAGAATATGTCGTGCTACTTTTGGTGTGACCTTGACCCCAAGGTCAAAGGTCAAAAAGTATGATTTTGCCATATCTTCTAAACTATTAGAGTTACACTTCTGAAACTTTAGTTATTGGATGGCCCTTGGAATATAGAATAAATTTGGACACTTTTGGTGTGACCTTGACCTCAGCATGACCCCAAGGTCAAAGGTCAAAATTTATGATTTGCCATATCTCCTAAACTATTGGAGTTACACTTCTGAAACTTTACTTATCGGATGGTCCTTGGAATATAGAATATGTTCGGCTACTTTTGGTGTGACCTCGACCCAAGGTCAAAGGTAAAAAAGTATGACTTTGCCATATCTTCTAAACTATTAGAGTTACACTTCTGAAACTTGGTTATTTGATGGCTGTTGGAATATAGACTAAATTGGGATACATGTACTTTGGGTGGATCTCAACATAACCCCAAGGTTAAAGGTCAAAAAGTATGACTTGGCCATATCTTCTATACTATAAGAGTTACACTTCTGAAACTTTGCTTATCAGTTAGAATGTTCTGGTGTAAGATCTGCCATGCATGCAGCAAGCCAGCTACCTGGAAAGGGGGCCCACTTATGTGAATGTTGCCCCTGTACCTGCACATTAATAAAAAATCCGTTGATGATGATAGAATGTTCTTTACAATTTTTTAGCTCACCTGAGCCTTTAGGCTCATAGGTGAGCTTATAGTATAGCCATGGTCCGTCGTCCGTCCGTCCACCATTTTCAAAGATCTTCTTCTCCTATACTGCAGGGCCAATCAGAGCCAAATTTCATATGGAGCCTCAGTGGGATGGGGGAACGAAAGTTTGTTCGCGGGGTCTGGATCACATGACCAAGATGGCCGCCATGCCCATATATGGTAAAAAGCCTTCAAAAATCTTCTTCTCCAGAACCATAAGGCCAGTGGCCTTGAAACTTGGCATGTAGCATATGGTACTCAGGCCCATCATGGTTTGTACAAATGGTGACCCCGGGTTGACCTTGACCTATTTTACAGCAATGTCAAATTTGCCGAAGTAGGCTTTTGCATGGGGCAAAGTGAAAATAATTGATTTATAGGAAAACCATTGAAGACAGTGTCACCAAAATTTGTAGATCAGGTAAAGTAACTGAATACATGAAGATCTATGGGTCAGAAAGGTCAAGGTCATTCATTGGCCTTAGACCAAGGTCATTCAGGATCCATATTTCAAACATTTTTTTCTCCAAAACTGCTGAGCCAATTTAAGTGAAATTTAATATGGAGCCTTTGTGAGTTGAACAAATGAAAAAATGCCAATATGACCAAGATGGCCGTCACGCCTATATATATGGTAAAAAGCCTTAAAAATTCTTCTTCTCCAGAACCGTAAGGCCAATGGCCTTGAAACTTGGCATGTAGCATATGGTACTCAGGCCCATCATAGTTTGTACAAATGGTGACCCCGAGTTGACCTTGACCTATTTTACAGCAATGTCAAATTTGCCGACTAAGGCTTTAGCATGGGAAAAAGTGAAAATAATGGATTTTTAGGAAACCATTGAAGACAGTGTCACCAAAATTAGTAGATAAGGTAAAGTAGCTGAATACATGAAGATCTATGTGTTAGAAAGGTCAAGGTCATTAATTGACCTTAGACCAAGGTCACGCAGGTTCCATATTTCAAACATTTTTTCTCAGAAACTACTGAGCCAATTGAAGTGAAATTCAATATGGAGCCTTTGGGAGTTGAACAAATGAAAAGCTGCCAACATGGTCTAGATCACATGACCAAGATGGCCACCACGCCCATATATGGTAAAGAAACTTCGAAATTCTTCTTCTCAAGAACCGTAAGGCCAATGGCCTTGAAACTTGGCATGTAGCATATGGTACTCGGGCCTATCATAATTTGTTCAAATGGTGACCCTGGGTTGATCTTGACCTATTTTACAGTAATGTCAAATTTGCTGACTTAGGCTTTTGCATAGGAAAAAGTGAAAATTATGGATATTTAGGGAAACCATTGAAGACAGTGTCACCAAAATTTGTAGATTAGGTAAAGTAACTGAATACATGAAGATCTATGGGTAAGAAAGGTCAAGGTCATTCATTGACCTTAGACCAAGGTCACTCCGATTTCATATTTCAAAAAAAAACATTTTTTCTCAGAAACTACTGAGCCAATTTAAGTGAAATTCAATATGGAGCTTTTGTGAGTTGAACAAATGAAAAGTTGCCAGTACAGTCTAGATCACATGACCAAGATGGCCGCCACGCCCATATATGGTAAAAAGCCTTCAAAAATTTTCTTCTCCAGAACCGTAAGGCCAATGGTTTTGAAACTTGGCATATATCATATGGTACTCGGGCTCGTCATAGTTTTTACAAATGCTGACCCTGGGTTGACCTTGACCTATTTTATGGCAGTGTCAAATTTGTCAACTTAGGCTTTTGCATGGGAAAAAGTGAAAATAATGGATTTTTAGGAAACCATTGAAGACAATGTCACCAAATTGGTAGATCAGGTAAAGTAAATGAATACATGAAGATTCATGGGTAAGAAAAGTCATCATTCAGTGACCTGGGACCAAGATTAACCAAGATCCATATTTCAAACAGTTTTTTCTCAGAAACCGCTGGCCCAATTCAAGTGAAATTTGATATGGATCCTTTATATGATGAACAAATGAAAATTTGCTCATAATGGTCCAGGTCACATGACCAAGATGGTGGCCATGCCCATATATGGTAAAAACACTTCGAAATTCTTCTTCTCCAGAACCGTAAGGCAAATGACCATGAAACTTGGCAGGAAGCATCTGGTACACGGGCCTATCATAATTTGTTCAAATGGTGACCCTGGGTTGACCTTTACCTATTTTACGGCAATGTCAAATTTGCGGACTTAGGCTTTTGCTTGGGAAAAAGTGAAAATAATTGATTTTTAGCTCACCTGAGCCTTTAGGCTCATAGGTGAGTGTGGTGTATGCTTCAATGCTTAATGAGCACATTTGCCTTAGAACAGAATACACCTTTATCTTACAATGTGGGAGTTTCCTATCTATTCAGTAATTGGATAATATAATGTTTTTTGTTTCTCTCTGATACAGTACGGCTCAGGTATAAGAACCAAAAAACTCTTTATTCCGAATCTCGGCGTTTCGAGTACTTTCAAAAACACTCGGAATTGTTCCGAGTATATGTATATATTCGGCGGACACTCCTCGAAAACACTCGCAAGGTCCGCGGTACGCGAAGTTTCGCCAAAATATTCCGAGTCGTAATATCGTACCTGGAGGCAATATTTTCTCGCGAAGTGATGCGGAAATACTCGGAAGAATTTGACGAAATACCTGGGCATTTTTCTTTTGTTTATTTAATGTTCTTTTACCATCATATATAGTCATATATAATTATAAGATAATAATTATCACTGATAGTTATTATAATGTAAAAAATGTCAAAAGTCAACAAAGAGGTAATCATTAATTACCCAGGGTGTGAAACTGCACAGTGATTTCAAACAAGGGAATCAGTTGGGCATGACGAGTACATACAACTCTTCTAAGTCCGTAATTGAAAGCATGTTGAACATCATAAAATTACAGGAAAATCGGTCATTTTGAACTCAAAATTTCTCCATGTAATTTTGATATTTTCAAAAAAAGAAAATTATTTTGATATAATATAATCATTTGTCTTTCATTCTTTAATAATTTTAATATGAAGTATTATCGGACAATTGAGAAACAAATAATCAAAGGTGATAACTGTCAGCGAAATTTTGACGGGTTTCGGCCGCCATTTTTGGCTTCTTTTAAACAGCAAAATCGGTCATTTTGAACTCAAAATTTCTCCATGTAATTTTAAGATTTTCAAAAAAAAAAAATTATTTTGATATAATATAATCATTTGTCTTTCATTCTTTAATACTTTTAATGTGAAGTATAATCGGACAAATGAGAAACAAATAATCAAAGGTGATAATTGTCAGCGAAATTTTAACGGATTTCGGCCGCCATGATTGGCTTCTTTTAAACTGCAAAATCGGTCATTTTGAACTCAAAATTTCTCCATGTAATTTTGATATTTTCAAAAAAAGAAAATTATTTTGATATAATATAATCATTTGTCTTTCCTTCTTTAATAACTTTTATGTGAAGTATTATCGGACAGTTGAGAAACAAATCATCAAATGTGATAACTGTCAGCGGAATTTTGACGGGTTTCGGCCGCCATTATTGGCTTCTTTTAAACTGCAAAATCGGTCATTTTCAACTCAAAATTTCTCCATGTAATTTTAAGATTTTCAAAAAAAGAAAATTATTTTGATATAATATAATCATTTGTCTTTCATTCTTTAATAATCTTAATTTGAAGTATAATCGGACAAATGAGAAACAAATAATCAAAGGTGATAACTGTCAGCGAAATTTTAACGGATTTCGGCCGTCATTATTGACTTCTTTTAAACTGCAAAATCGGTCATTTTGAACTCAAAGTTTCTCCATGTAATTTTCATATTTTCAAAAAAAGAAATTTATTTTGATAAAATATAATCATTTGTCTTTCATTCTTTAATAATTTTAATGTGAAGTATTATCGGACAATTGAGAAACAAATAATCAAAGGTGATAACTGTCAGCGAAATTTTGACCGGTTTCGGCCGCCATTATTGGCTTCTTTAAAACTGCAAAATCGGTCATTTTGAACTCAAAATTTCTCCATGTAATTTTGATATTTTCAAAAAAAGAAAATTATTTTGATATAATATAATCATTTGTCTTTCATTCTTTAATAATTTTAATGTGAAGTATTATCGGACAAGTGAGAAACAAATAATCAAAATGATAACTGTCAGCGAAATTTTTACGGGTTTCGGCCGCCATTATTGGCCTCTGATACGTCGCACCGGGACACATGTTTAATTAAATTAATCACCACACGCAAATACTCGCAAACACTCCAAATATCACAGGTAAGCTCTGAGGTCCGCGGAATTTCCTCGGAATATCGAGCGCATAACTTGGAGTAAAATATTTTCACTCGGAGTGGTTTACTCCAAACCATTCGGCGGAAAAACGCGGATTTAAAAAGTTGTCCGCGGAATGAAAAAGAAAAACGGTTCAAATACCTGAGCCGTACTGTAGCTTGCTGTGTAGTATTAAAATATATTCTTAGCAGACAAGTTGTTCTTTCCTTTATGTTTTAAAAACATAACAAATTGGCGACGAGATGGGATAGTGGAACTTTTCTATTTTATTCTGTCAATTTTGAATGGATAACAATTCAAAGACTTTCTTCGTTTATGATTGAATAAACTGTGAGATTTTCTTGGTTGTTATTAACCATGGCAGGATATATTGGAAAAATAGAACCTTTCGATGAGGGGATAGAAAAATGGTCAAGTTACCAAGAGAGACTTGAGGAATATTTTGCTGTAAATGAAATAGCAAATGAAAAGAAAGTCTCAGCTTTACTAACACTCCTTGGTGGAAAGACTTATAGTTTGCTAAGGAACTTAACGGCTCCAGAGAGGCCATCTACAAAATCATATGATGACTTAACGGCTTTATTAAAGAATCATTTGTCGCCAAAACCGTTAATTATTGCTGAGCGTTTTCGTTTTCATAAGCGAAATCAGCATGATGGAGAGACAGTGACGCAATATCTTGCGGAATTGCGGAAGTTAGCGGAATATTGCAATTTTGGGACAAATTTGAATGATAGTCTACGGGACCGATTCGTGTGTGGACTTCGTGGTGAGAACATCCAAAAACGACTATTGTCGGAGGCTGACCTAACATTGGGGAAAGCTCTTGAAATGGGAGTAGCTATGGAAACTGCAGCAAAAGATGCGACAGAGCTCCAGTCTACACAGCATGAGGCTACAGTACACAAAGTTTCAAAAGGGCGAAGGTCAGATTTATGCCTGAAACAAAAGCCGCCAAGGAAACCATGTTATAGATGCAATGGAACAAACCATACACCGGATAAATGCAAGTTCAGAGATGAAACCTGTCACGCTTGCTCAAAGAAGGGACATATAAAACGTGCTTGTTTGTCAAAGAAACAAACTGAAAAGAAAAAGAAAGTACACTCAGTTGACAGAGATGACAGTGATGAAGATTTATTTATTTCTACTCTTTCTGTAGAATGTAACAGTGTCAAGGACAGAAAGTCTATTTCAGATATGATATGGGTTACACCCCGTGTAAATGAGAAAACTTTCAAAATGGAGCTTGACACAGGATCAGCTGTTTCAGTGATTTCCCAGAGTGACTACAAAACACATTTTGGAAATATAGCTTTAAACAGTACGAGTGTAACATTGAAAACATATTCTGGAGAAAAAGTAGTACCATTAGGAGTTTTTGAAGTTAAAGTGGAATACGAAGGTCAAAGTGCTATGCTTAATCTATATGTTGTAGAGAAAGGAGGGCCAGCGCTTTTTGGTCGTGAGTGGTTACAGAAAATTCAGTTGAACTGGAAAAATATTAAATCTTTACACCAAATTTCATCAAATAATTCAAACAGTGAAAATTTGGATAAAATCTTAAAGCGTTACCCTAGTGTTTTTCAGGATGATATTGGAAGTGTTAAGGGTATAAAAGCTTCTTTACACCTTAAGCCGGATGTAACACCTAAATTCATGAAGCCAAGGCCTGTGGCATATTCATTAAAACCAAAAGTTGAGGCAGAACTTGATAAACTTGAAAAACAAGGCATTATTTACCGTGTTGATACTAGTGAATGGGCAACACCGATCGTGGCGATTCCGAAGAAAGATTCTTCAGTTCGAATCTGTGGTGATTTCAAGATAACACTGAATCCAGCATTACAGGTTGATCAATATCCTCTACCCAAAACTGAGGACATTTTCTCTAACCTAGCAGGAGGGGAAAAATTTACAAAACTAGATCTTAGACAAGCTTATTTACAGCTTCATCTAAATGATGAATCTAAGCCTTTGCTTACCATAAATACCCACAAAGGTTTATACCGCTATAATAGGATGGTGTACGGTATTTCACCAGCACCATCGATTTGGCAGAGAACAATTGATACGATTCTTCAAGGGCTACCTGGGGTACAGTGCATTTTAGATGACATGATCATAACTGGTAAAAATGACACTGAACATCTTGAAAATCTTGATAAGGTATTACAACGTTTGGAGCAGTACGGTCTGAGGGTTAACATTGACAAATGTAGTTTTATACAAGAACGTGTCGCTTACTGTGGTCACGAAATTGATAAGACAGGCTTATGGAAAATGAAAGACAAGGTCGATGCAGTGTTGAATGCTCCAGTGCCACAAAATGTTGCGCAACTGAGATCATTATTGGGTTTAGTTAATTACTACAACCGCTATCTGCCGAACCTCGCAACCGTAATCAAACCATTAAATGAATTGTTAGAAAAGAGTAGAAAATGGTTTTGGTCTGACTCGTGTCAGAAAGCGTTTGAAAATGTGAAAAAGTTGATTACATCAGAGCCTGTGCTCACACATTACGATCCAAATGCACCAGTGAGACTTGCGTGCGATGCCTCACCCTACGGACTTGGTGCAGTTTTATCTCACGTATTGCCAGACGGTTCAGAAAAACCTATCGCGTTCGCGTCAAGATCGCTTACGAAGGCTGAGAGAAATTATGCACAAATTGATCGAGAGGCTGTTGCAATTTTCTGGGCAGTTAAAAAGTTTCATGCTTATTTGTTTGGCAGAAAATTCACATTGTTAACGGACCATCAGCCATTAACATCCATTTTCAGTCCAAGTAAGAGCATACCGGTAACAACAGCTGCTAGATTACAGAGATATGCATTATTTCTCTCAGGTTTCAATTATGACATACAGTACAAGAGCACTAAGAGCCATACAAACGCAGATGGATTGAGCAGATTGCCAATATCATCAATAAATGATGATGATGTTGATGAAACGAGTGCAGAAGATATTTTTCACATATCGCAGATAGAAAATTTGCCTGTGACACATACCGTTATTCGTCGCGAAACGAAACGTGACAGAATCTTATCACAGGTATATGAACAGGTACAAAATGGTTGGCAATATCAAGGTAAAGACAGTTTGTTAGCACCATTTTACAGTCGTAGAAATGAAATTACGATACATCAAGGTTGTTTGTTATGGGGCATAAGAGTTGTCATACCTAGTAAACTTCAAAGTAAAGTTTTGAAGTTGCTTCATTCAACTCATCCAGGCATAGTTAGAATGAAATCGCTTGCACGAAGTTATGTGTTTTGGGCAGGGATCGATAAAGATATCGAAAACCTGGTAAAACAATGCAGCGGTTGTCAAATGCAACAAAATGAACCTACAAAGGCATTCTTACATCCATGGGAATGGCCAACTTCTCCATGGGAACGGGTTCACATAGATTTCTTGGGTCCATTTATGAACAGAATGTTTTTCGTCATGATAGATGCACATTCAAAATGGCCAGAGGTTTTTATAATGAAATCGACAACTGCGGAGAAAACAGTGAGCATTATGAGGTCTGTATTTGCCCGAAATGGCCTATGTTCACAGATAGTTAGCGATAATGGGCCACAATTCGTAAGTGATACCTTCACAAATTTCATGAAAAACAATGGTATTGTTCATTTGAAATCAGCTGCGTATCACGCTGCGACGAATGGCCAAGCAGAACGATTTGTACAGACTTTCAAAAACAGCATGCGCGCAATGAAATCTGAACCTAGTGACATCAATAAGAAAATAGCAAACTTCTTGTTGAGCTACCGTAACACTGTCCATGCTACGACAAATGAAACGCCTGCGAAATTATTCCTAGGTCGAAATTTGCGCACAAGGCTAGACTTGATGAAGCCTGACATAAGAAAGTCAGTTACAGATTCTCAGATGAAAACGGCGTTCTCTTCAGAAAAAGGAAGAGACAGAGAGTTCAAAATAGGTCAATCAGTGATTACTAGAGATTATCGCAATAAGGACAAATGGGTCCCTGGCGTGATCCAAGATCGTACCGGACCTTTAATGTATAAAGTAGACATTGGCTCTAAATCACTTTGGCGTCGACATGCAGATCAACTACGCGACAGTAATCTGAGTTTGATACCGGAAAATCAGCCCGAGATCGTTGAAACTCGAACATTCGCGCCGAAAGAGCAGGCTGATGTAGAGCAATCAGAGACTGAATCACCAGTAGAGCAGGCGGTTCCAGTAATTGCGACTACACCCAATAGTCCTCATGTCGCGCAACAGGGCAGAGCAAATGTAAGGTCTGAGAAACCAGTGCAAACAGAGAGACGTTATCCATTGAGGATACGCAAACCACCAAAACGTTTGGAACTGTAAATATTACTTGCGCGAGTGAAGTTTCAGTGCTTTCCTTTTATGCAAAATAAGGATTTTTAACTTTAAAATTTCAACAGTGCCTTATTTTTCTTGTGGAGTATACCCGTCTTCTTGTATTGCACAATTAAAGGAATTTTTAGGAATACAATAACTGATATCACAATTATAGGATATTATGTTGAAACAGTTATCTTAATTAACCAGAATTTTCTCATGGCTGGTTATCAAAAACTATGGGCAGACTTCTTCTTATCAGGACTATAAATTTAGCAGGGAGGAGTGTGGTGTATGCTTCAATGCTTAATGAGCACATTTGCCTTAGAACAGAATACACCTTTATCTTACAATGTGGGAGTTTCCTATCTATTCAGTAATTGGATAATATAATGTTTTTTGTTTCTCTCTGATAGCTTGCTGTGTAGTATTAAAATATATTCTTAGCAGACAAGTTGTTCTTTCCTTTATGTTTTAAAAACATAACAGTGAGCTTATAGTATAGCCATGGTCTGTCGTCCGTCCATCCGTTGTCCGTCCGTCCACCATTTTCAAAGATCTTCTCCTCCAAAACAGGGAGGCCAATCAAAGCCAAATTTCATGTGGAGCTTCAGTAGGATGGGGGAACGAAAGTTTGTTCGCGGGGTCTGGGTCACATGACCAAGATGGCAGCCATGCCCATATATGGTAAAAAGCCTTCAAAAATCTTCTTCTCCAGAACCATGTTGTCAATGACCTTGAAAGTTGGCTTGTAGCATCTGGTACTTGAGCCCATCATAGTTTGTAAAAATGGTGACCCTGGGATGGCCTTGACCTATTTTATGGCTATGTCAAATGTACACCAGGACCAGGTGTCAGGTGAGCGTTTACAGGACCATTGGTCCTCTGGTTTTAACTTACATGTAGTTTTGGCTAGCTCATACATAGTCATTAGTGTTACTCATAGAAAAAGCAGGTATTTGCGATGGTATACCATCGACTGCTGATCTAGTTCTTTTTGCTCTTATCAATAGGGGCTTACTATTAAAGGAAAGAATTTGCTCCTGATGAGGAACTTCTTTCCTTAAAAGGTAGATCCCCTTTTCACAGGGGCTCGGTTTTCAACAGTGCAAACATGTTATACAAGTGAAAAGTTGTGTTCGGTGGAAAAGATTGTAGTTGTATATATTTCCTACAACTCTCAGCCCATCAGGAAAACATGCCTATATAATTCTGAACCCCTTGAATTGTTTATATGTTTATAGTTTACCCCTAAACTGGGGTTTATAATACCCCCGGCATACTAAGTATGCTATGGGGGTATATAGTTTTTGTCCGTCCGTCCTTCTGTCAGTCCATCTGTCCGTCCTTTAACATTTTGGTTAAAGTTTTGCGTCAAAGTTTCTAAGAGATTGTATCTTCTGAACCCTTTGATAGATTTAGTTGATACTTACACTGAAGTTACATACAGGTCTAAAGATTTCATTGATGTATGTCCCACCCCCCTTAGTGACATTGAGGTCAAGGTCACAGACTTAGAAATTTTCCATTTGGTTATAGTTTTATGACAAAGTTTATGGATGCCTTTATGTTCTAAACTCTGAGACAAATTCAGTTGATACTTGCATCAATGTTGCATACCAGTCCAAAGATTTTGTGATGTATGTCCCTTCCCCAACCCATGGTGACCTTGACACGGACTTAGAAATTTTAGATTTGGTTAAAGTTTTATGGCAAAGTTTATATATACCATAATACCTGTATATTCCAAACTGTAAGACAAATTCATTTGATACTTTCATCGAGTTTGCATACCAGTCCAAAGATTTCTTTGATCCATACCCCACCCTGCTGCTTCAGTAACATTGATGCCCCCACCCCTTCGGTAACTTTGATGCCCTCACTCCCTCGGTCCATTTAGAAATTTTATGTTTGGTTTAGCTTTTACAAGCACATTTATAGATTCTTATAGCTTCTTGACTTCTTCATTCATATTACATACAAGCTTGAAAGATATATCAGAGGGTGACGCTGGCCGGGGGTATACGTGACCCACTGGTCACTTTCTCTAGTATGGTTAACCTTATTTTTTCTTATTTCTGCTGTAAAATATAGATTGTGGGTACTCGTTAGAACCGCCTTAATGAGGCGGTTCTAAAGTGTACCCACAATCTATATTTTGAGAGAGGTGGTTCTAACGAGTCCCTACAATCTACATGTATTATTTTAGAGCAGAAATAAGAAAAATATCACAATGCATCGTCTTAACATTTTCTTTCTCAGCAGTAAAATTTACAATGTATTTGTATAGGTGTGTTTTCGTAATATACTTGTAAACATACATGTGCAATGAGTATGCAAAATATACATTGAAACCCTCAGTACATCCTCCTAACAATGTTAACAGGGAACAGCCTACTAAAGAAGTCCATTTTTTATATTCATTGCAAGCACTTGAAATTTTTTTTTTTCTACAAGGAAAATTAGCCTTTCTTCCTGAATTGAAAACTTGCTTTTTATCCCTTATCATGCTGAATATTCAAATTGACGCCCATTTCTGATTATCAGCCAATCAGATTACATGATCTCATATTTTCATTCACATCCACACAAACTGAATGTCAAACAGTGTAGATCCTGATCAGATGGCTTCTTCAGAAGCCATCTGATCTAGATCTACACTGTTTCCAAAGATAGGGGTTGTCGTGAACAGCAGGATAAGAGTTATGTATAGTAGTCACAGATAAGACTGACTAGGCGTAGCTATCGTTTGCATCTGCCTTTGGAATGTTCTATTAACAAAAGGGTAAACTAAGTCACCAGATTTTGTGAATTCAACCGTAACACAAACAAAGCTTTGGGGTAAATATGGCATTTGGTCCGCTCGCAGAAAGCATGCGGAAGGCACTACCGAATCTTGTGGTGTACTCGGCAAATTTGACATAATATTGACAACACCTGAGTAGCTCCATCTAGTCAATCTTATCTGCAACTGCTATACAGTAGTCGCAGATAAGATTGACTAGGCGGTGCTATCGTTTGCGCCTGCCTTTGGAATATTCTATTAACAAAAAGGTAAACCAATTCACCCAATTGTGTGCATTCAGCTGTAACACAAAGCTGTTACGTATATACAGCATTTGGCCCACTTGCAGAAAGCATGCAGAAGGCACTCTACCGAATCTTCTGGTGGACTCAGCAAATTTGACATATATTGACAATGCCTGAATAGCTCCATCTAGTCAATCTTATCTGCAACTACTATATAGTTATTTTTTATAGTAGTTGCAGATAAGACTGACTCGGCGAAGCTATCGTTTGCGCCTGCCTTTGGAATATTCTATTAACAAAAAGGTAAACCAAGTCACCCAATTGTGTGCATTCAGCTGTAACACAAAGCTGTTACGTATATATAGCATTTGGTCCACTCGCAGAAAGCTTGCGGAAGACACTCTGCCGAATCTTGTGGTGTACTCCGCGAGTTTGACATATATTGACAACACCTGAGTAGCTCTGCCTAGTCAATTTTATCTGCGACTACTTTATCATGATTCAAAAATGTTGAAATAAATCATTATGATAACACACTCATGTGCTGAAATGTTGTCTATCTTATCTCCAGAACTAGCATTTTTTTCAGATGAAAATATTTGATATTTTTCTTATTTCTGGTCAAAATATAGATTGTGAGTGCTCATTAGAACATTTCGCAAACTGGGAGTGGCTGGGTGAAGCAAAGGTGATGTCACTGATGTGTATCTTGCATCACTGGGGCATTCAACTGATATTGCAGCGGTTAAGGGTAGAGGGTGGAATGTTATTTCTGCTGTTTCTACATTTCCATTCATTTTCCACTTTCTCCTTTGTCCCTCACTTTCATCTAATCTAATATTTCTTCTTTCTCTTTTTCTCCCTTTCTCTGGGAGACGACACAAAATGACCCACAAGGGTTGATGTGTCGTAAAACTCAAAACAATCAATCAATCATTTCATGCAAACTGACTCCAATGAGGCAATTTGCATGACATGTCAAATGCTGTTTTCTGCGAAAGGTATTAAAAAATTTCCAAATGTCTGCTGAAGAAAATTCCAAGCATGCAGAGTCACACCGTACAACCGGCTGCGTCGAAGACAGATTACTGTCTCTAAGACAGATCGCGGAAAACGTTTCATAGAAAGGGTAGGTGAAGTTTTTTTGTTTGTATAAATCGAGAAGGCAATCTGTTGACTTTTGCTGCTATTGGAGAAGAAACTAAATGCCTGGAGATACCGCAGCAAAATTCTGACTATATTTCAAAACCAGATAAGGCTTTTCCAGTTCGTTGAAAAATATTTTCATCGAAAATTTTATGAATTTTTGTTTTCGGCGTCAAGTGTACGTCTACGCAACAAAATATGTTACATTCACTTACTCATGCTAAAACTACGATTATTCAGCAGTATTTCTGCCAAATTGGACCGTATAACTCGGTTAAATAAACAAACTACGCCCCACTAAAGACACCAGGTGTCCAAATATTTGCTGTCTCTAACTACGGATTGTAAACCAGGATTCGCGGGATCGATCCCGGGCTTCTCCAGACTTTCGGATTTGTCTTTAAACCGAGGTCCCGTCTCCTTAGGTGACCTTAGCTGTAAGTGGGACGTACAACTCTCTCTCTCTTTCTCTCTCACTCTCTTGTGCAATCAGTAAACATCTGAGGCGTTATTTGTTTAATTTTCTTCTGCCTGTACCTGTTCTTTCCTAGATGTCACACGACTCAGCAATTTCTGTGTTATAATTAGTCTGAATTTGATATTGAAAGTAAACAGCTGATGTTCGTGCGAATATCTGGTTGTGCCATTTTTTTTACCATCAAACGCCATGTATTTTTATTGCACGAACAAGGTTGCACAATGCAATAATGAACCTTGCGCGTGTGTGTGTGTTCCACCAGCAGCTAAAGTCATTCGGTTTAAAGACTCGGCCGAAAGTGTGGACATAAAGAAAACACGCCTATAAAGGTTTAGAAGCCATCTGATCTAGATCTTCATTGTTTGAAAGATAAGACATATCCGGGCTCAGCACGACAAGGGTTAACCCTTAAGCTGCCGAGAAAAACAACATCCTAAGATTTCATCTGCTTATGTCGTCTGCTGAATCTTCTTGCAAACTTTTTAAAAATATTTATGCACACAGGCAAACAGTATGGGCCCAGATCAGACTGCTCCTACAGGAGCAGTCTGATCTGGGTCCACACTGTTTGCATAAAATGACTTTTAAGGTAACTGGCAGACGGCAAAGCAGACAATTGTCATGATCGGCATCTTAAGGGTTAATAACTGCACAAAAAGGCAATTGTTTTCAGCAGTATAAAGGCAAATATCGGCCAATGAAAAGAACGTAGCATGATGCTGTTGGGTTGCCGACAGTATAGCTCAGAAAACTGTCTTAAATATTTGATATTATCCAATCAGATTCCTTGTTACGCTTGCAAGAGCATTAAAATAAGACTTATTTAGTGTTTGTTTGTTTTTTTCTGCAGAGAAGTGGTGGAGCGGCTTTTGAAGGCGGAAGCACAGCCAGGGTTAACTGATAATCAGGGTTGCACTCCGTGTCATTTAGCTGCTTGGAAAGGGGACCCAGAAATATGTTTGCAACTGTTGACTGCTGGGACAGAAGACTTTGCTGAAGCCCCGTCAGAAATCATTCCTGTACAAGTTAATCAACAGGTATGTTACCTGGGACTGCAGTTCAGAAGAGACTGCTTAACCCTTTTTGTACCAAATGGAATCTTCCTCCTTATATATAGCAGGAGTCCATTTCAAAATTTAGGGGTGTAAGGTTGTGTTTTCATCAAAATTTATTTGTATAATGGCTGAACATTTAGCAAACAGTGAAGGCCTTGATCAGACGCCGCGGTCTGCGGCGTCTGATCTGGGCCTGCACCGTTTGCCAGGGTACCTGTTTTGGGGTTTCTGGTACCAAATGGGTTAACCTTCATGTTACCAAGGAAAACTGAATCTGGAAATGTTGTTTGTTTATGTCATAAAAATTATGCTGAATCTTCTCTCAAACTTTTCAAACATACAGTAAAACCTGTTTTAGTGGCCACCTCTATTAAGCAAGCAACCTGTCTTAAGCAAGCAGGCATTCAGTTCCCAAGAAAGGCAGATGTGTTAAATTTCACCTGTATTAAGCAAGAACCTGTCTTAAGCAAGCATATTTTGACTATCCCTTAGGCACTTGCTTAATACAGGTTGAACTGTATGTCTGCATATAGGCATACAGTGTGGACCCTGATCAGACTGCTCCCAGAGAAGCAGTCTGATCTGAGTCAACACTGTTTGTTACATTGACATTGAAAATAGGAGACAGACAACAAAGCAGACAATAAGACTGGCATAAGTACTTTGAAAACCTGTGTGTAGCAAGAACTACATGTGTATGTTGTAATGAACAGCGTTAGTATGAATTCATCATCATCATCGTCATCATCATCATCATCATCAAAGTTTTGATTAACATGCAGATACAGGGGCATCATCCACATAAGTGGGCCCCCTTCAGGTAGCTGGCTTGCTGCACGAATGGCAGATCATACACCAGATCTCCAGGCTTGTCTATCATGAGGGTCGATAGCAG